>WUAW01000420.1:2911-12959 GCA_017165845.1 Thaumetopoea pityocampa | reverse complement strand
CGTGTTAAAACTTTCCGGTGCGTGTACACACTGTTCATAAGAGTGCCATGAAATCAAATCAAAATATGAATTATTAGATCATCTGCAAGTCTTTTTCGTTCAAATATAAAGGACACCGCCAGACGCAGACTTCTCAGGGTGGGTATGTTCCAACATAAACTTTCTGCTCACAGATCTACTGACACTGACTACGTCGCGGTCATTCACAATATCCGAGGTCAAAGATTCGAAGGACAAGAAGAAGGACAGGAGAGCTAACGACATGCAGCGCCAGGTTGTATACAACACCTCCACTGGAATCGAATTGTCCAAGGAACAACTGAAGCAGATGACCATATTCCAGACGAAACAGGTACGACACTTATGGGGAGGCCTTAAATGGGGAATAGGCATAATATTATGAGGCATTTTATGCGGAATTCACAATTTTTTTCACTCAAGGTCCATAAATATAATACCTCCTATTACAATTCTGCTGTGAAGATGTGTAGATTTTAGAATGAGGCTCATAAAAACATTTTTTAATATGGCAATTGTTTCTAATTGCTGTCAATAGACTCAGATTTCTTGGGTTCATATTCTATCTTTTCTATTCTCTTACCCTAATCCATGTAATTTATACACAAAGTTACACAAGAAAGCAATAATACTTCATCATCATCACCCTATTGAAGTTCACTGCTGGACTAAAGACTCTTTCGTAAAAGAGGGAATTCCCATAATTTTTGCATTTAACAGACATCACCGAAACCACATATTATCTGTACTACACTATATCATAGATAATATATTACTATACACAACATCGTTCCGACTGTCGTCTGTGGCGATGTGAAGTTTTGAATAAAACCCCTGAAATAGCATATTTTTCATACAAAATTACAATTATTAAAGCAATTTCAATTTGTATATCATGGGCCCATCGGTCACTGATGATTCTGCCAACCATTATTCTGAAACATTATTATGTGGTAAAGAAGAATTTAATATACAGTATGAAAAAAGTTTTTAATTGAGCTGTAAAAAGAAAACAAAGTTTGGACAAGTGTATAATCAAAATTTGATTATATGCTTGTCTAGATAGCACACTGGCCACCACAAAACGGCCCTAAGTAAGTCTACCGTTTTTGGTAGGCTCGCTTGCCACCTATGTATGTATGTCAGTGTGATTTGCAACCGTGAACTGTAATGTGCTCCACAAAAATTATTAAATATGGTGGTTAGTGCTGTGAAAGGGAAGTCTATAATTAATGTCTATAAATAAATGGAGGTGGGAATAGTGACACGTAAGGATCATTTGTTTTTTCGACTGACAGGTGCCCGTCAAACGTCATCTTGACAGCTAACCATAAACTAAACTGGTGTTTAGTTCACAGTCTTTGAACTTAGTCGTTCAGGAATTGCACACCTATTTTGCAGCCTATTATTATAATTTTACTTTTTGACCAGGAGAAAGGAACCCTGGATGTGTGGTGGCTGTACGACGATGGAGGTCTGACTATCTTGTTGCCCTACATTATCTCCCAGCGCTCTGCATGGGGCAACTGCAAGCTCCGGATCTTCGCGCTCGCCAACCGCGTGCACGAAATGGCACTCGAGGAGAGAAAGTATGGGATTGACATAGTAATTGAAAATGATTGGCACAGTGGCAGTGACCCTGCTTTCTGTACATTGAGTCCCGGGTTCGAGTAGGAGCATGAATTTGTGTAATGAGCTCAAATTTTGTACTAGAGTCATGGACGTATCTATACTATCATAAAATTGTTAAATGTCAAATTTTCAAAAATCAAAGCTAATTAAAAACAATGTACTCAGATCGACTAATTAAGCGCTTCTGAAACCAAAGCCGTCGATGTTTGTTTGTTGGTTTGTTCGAGCTTCACGGAAAAGCCAGCGGGTAGATTTTGGTCAAACTATTACAGTCTTCTTTAAGCAGTATTTAAGCTGGAATAGTACAAAGGTACTATTCCAGCTTAAATACTGAGGTATAATTCATCAAAATCGGCCTCGTAGAATTGAAGATACAGCTTGATCCCTGTTTTTAGTAGCCGTCGTTAAGGTACGAGAGGTCAAGTAAAAGTAGTTCTAAGGCTTTTTATATAAGGCCTTTTATATTGTGTCGGGATTTCCCATGTAGTGAACCGACTTTCACGCGGACGGAGCCACGGGCAAAAGCTAGTTAAGTATAAAATCCACCATCACTAGTCGTCTCGTGTGTTGGGGTTCAACTGGTACAGTAGACAGTCTTAATGGGCTAACGGATTTCTGTTTACCTGCCTTCCGATCCGGAAGTCGAGGGTTCAAATCTGGGCCTAGCAGTAATGGATTTTTCTATAAAAAATTGTGGTAATGTATGCATAAATTTCGCTTTGTATTGAATGACAATATTCGCGGAGGTGTAAGTTCGGAGATGACATGGCAGTTGGTTATTTGTGACTGTCCTGCATCCTGCAAGGACAGCGAACCCTGACGTGCGACGCTCGGTAACGTTTAGCGGAGTGGGGGGTGGGGGGAGGAGAACCTGTCCTTAGTTTCACTCTCATAAATTTGAATTGTCCTCAGCATGGCGAATTTGCTAGCCAAATTCCGAATTGACTACTCATCTTTGACGATGGTACAAGACATCATGGAGCCGCCACAACCGGAAACCAAGAAGCTCTTCGAAGACATAACAAAAAAGTTCACGGACGAGTCCTCGAACCCCGGTGAGTTCCAAAACGTTTGTAAACTATGATCATTTGTCTGTATGTGTAAAAATTAACTAAGCGCCCTTACAGCAACTTTAAAAGAGAGAGCGATAAAAAGTTCAATTTCTCAAAAAAAAATCATAGAGATTTGAAAAAGAAAACGCCAGCTAATTGTGAAACATATAATAATATTCTGGACAATTTCACACACACTGATCTAGTACAAAACTAGGATTCCCTGTGCCTCAGGTACTAGACAACGATATACATATTTATATAGAAAAATACATAGATAGGTCCATGACTCGGTTACAAGCATTTGTGCTTATTACGGGAGTGACGGCGCGTCTACAAGCACGCGCCATGTCAAGGCACCTTTTTTGTGACGCAGGGATAATCTTAAAACGACTGGGAAGTCATCTGTGGGGGAAGACTGAGGTGTGTGGGACTATACCTAACTAAAAACCCCGCGGTGGTGTCCCTCAACAACCCGAGAGACTCCGAAATCTCTCCATAGAACGTCATCTGTACCCCCATCCAGTTTTGTGATCATCTTGAGCTCATCTCAAGCTTTCTCCGTAATCTCCCAGTGGTTACGATGACATGGAGCCACTCAAGCCACCGTCCTCCTCACCTACGAGGCTTTTTTTTGACACAGAATAAATCCAACATGAGACTGCTACAAATTACGGGGAGCTTTTGAGATGTGTAAAGACTGCGGAATTTAACTGTCCGTTAGAGAGGCTACGGAATTTGATAAACGGCTACAATTCAGCAACAACTGCACCAAAAATTTGCAGATTGTTTTGATGGTGCCACTTTACAATGGTAAGTAAACGTTACAGATTGCCGAATCAGTGAGACAGAGCTGCTGACGTTGTGTGAGAAGACGAACAGGCAGCTGCGGCTGCGCGAGCTGCTGCTCGCCAACTCCAGGGGCGCGCGGCTGGTCGTCATGTCGCTGCCGATGCCCCGGAAAGTGAGTTCCCTATTTTATTTCCATTACTAAATAATAATATTGTCCTTTTCCCCCTTTTAAATTCATTATTCCTTATATTCGCGGAAACGCGATGAGGAACTTTTATACTTTTAAAATGGCGGCGTCGTGGTTCGCCATCCAACACGTCTCGTAGCCCACGGGGGCGAGATGTGGGCTGCGGATACACGCTTTGGTCATAGCAAGTGGAAAAAAGTAGTCTGCCTCAATTCTTCGGTCGGTCGGTATCCCCGACTGTCACGCGGGAGACCGGGGTTCGATTCCCCGCCGAAGAACCAAGGAAAGAGGTGTGATTGTATATATGTAATAATAACAATATGTATATTTCTAAACACACTGATCTAGTCTCAAACTAGTATTCTCTGTATCATGAGCACTAGACAACGNTTTTTAAATTCATTATTCCTTATATTCGCGGAAACGCGATGAGGAACTTTTATACTTTTAAAATGGCGGCGTCGTGGTTCGCCATCCAACACGTCTCGTAGCCCACGGGGGCGAGATGTGGGCTGCGGATACACGCTTTGGTCATAGCAAGTGGAAAAAAGTAGTCTGCCTCAATTCTTCGGTCGGTCGGTATCCCCGACTGTCACGCGGGAGACCGGGGTTCGATTCCCCGCCGAAGAACCAAGGAAAGAGGTGTGATTGTATATATGTAATAATAACCATATGTATATTTCTAAACACACTGATCTAGTCTCAAACTAGTATTCTCTGTATCATGAGCACTAGACAACGATATACATACTTACGAGTATATAGATATAAATACATTACATAAATAGATAAATACGTCCATGACTCGGATACAAACATTTATGCTCATCACACAAACTTTATCCCTACCAGGATTCGAATCCAGGGCTCATTGGCACAAAAACCTGGGTTATTGACAGTTCATCAATCATACGTCAAATCGGAAGGTGAAATTTCGAAACGGTGATAGCCAAGGGCAAGTGGTTGCTTGCTGTAATCGAGGTTGTAGGATACGACCTCACGCTAATTGTTAAATATCTTCGCTGAGGGAAAAGACCGTGGGGCAAGCATATTCGTACCGGAAGATTTCGGCTGATTCGCCTCAGTCACATTGGGGTGAAAATGCCTCGGCGCAATGTGAGTTTATCATCACGGACGACTTTGTTTGCCCCTCCTGGGATAAATTCGTGGGAGCAAACAACGCTTCACAGTATCGGGCTTACTAGTGTCACTTAGTAGTGATTTGATAGTTGGGTGCAAGTGGTATGTTTAAAAATGTATGTTTAGATATATTTTTCAAAAACTAATTAAACTCGGGGTTTTCATCAGTGTTTACTGCTGGACATAGGTCTCCTCTAATGATCGCCACACCGAGAGGCTGTGAGCCGTCCGCATCCACCGCTTGTCTGTGATCTTCATTAGGTCATCGGGCCATCGAGTCGGGGGTATAAGTTTTTTATTGATAAATTGATTGTTTTTTTAGTTTTTTAATCTTTCACTTTAATTACCGTAGTACCTCTTTGTGTTGTTCCCTTTTGAGGCTAAAATTACTAAGCTGATTCAGCCTCTTAGGGGTAAATATTTTGAAAAAATACGGATATACCTGTACATTTATTTCTCCGCAGAATTAGGTATATGAAATTTCGTCTTTCTTCCTTCAAAGGTGACTAACTAACTACTAACTGCCCATATAAACTTACAACTCCTAATTCACCCTCATAGGGGTAAAATTTTGAAAATTCTAGTATAAGTGTACAGTTATTTCTTACTAGAAGTAGGTATATTAATATTCTTGTTTCTTACTTTGAACATAACGGACTTCCATATAACCATTCATTCCTTATTTTACCCCTAATGGGGTGAAATTTCCAAAAATCATTTCTTAGTGGATACTGACAGCATAAAAGTAAGTACTCTGCTTAGCAATAAAAAAATATTCAATCTACAATTTTGACTTGACAGTGGACGACTATTGTAAAAATAATATAGTTTCAAGGAAATTCTCTTTGTCACGTTTAAACCGCAAATAAAAATTCCTTATTGGTATCAAATGTAAGGTTATATAATAAACACATTCCAACGTGATCTGTATATCACGTTTGCGTTGCTAAAATATTTGCATCGTGTTGTGTTTCAAAGAGTATCGCATAATGTTTATACAGGGGGAGCATGTACTGCGATCTGTAAGACGCTTATGGTAAATATCTTTTTAATGGGGGAGTGGGAAGACCTTTTTGGTGTTATGTGGTCTTTTTGATGGAGGTAAAATTTTAAAGTCGCAGTCTTCTGTGAGGAACAATGCGGTATGTGGTGGTTTGCTTCGACACGTAAAAGTTCTTTGGGATCTGTAATTGAATCTTATGGCATTTAAGACAAAATTGGGCCCCTTTGGAGGCTACTCACGCGACTGTCCTCCTCAAGGTTGCAACCCCCACAAGGACATCTATAGACCCAGTACTCAGACGTTCGCGGTCCGATGCCCTAAATAATGGGAAGGCCTAAGTCACGATGGAGTTCAACATGTTACGAGTCGTCACAGGGCTTGAGCCAGTACTGACGTATTTATGTGATCAGGGTTCGGTGTCGGCGCCGCTGTACATGTCCTGGCTGGAGATGCTGAGCCGCGACCTGCCGCCGATGCTATTCGTGCGCGGAAACCAAACCTCAGTGCTCACTTTCTACTCCTAAACCCACACTCGGCGCCACAAGGACCTCAGTAAAAGTTACTTACCCCTCTTGGCGCAACTGTTTAATTATTTATTTTAAATAGCAGAAATTAATTAGGTAGAAATACGATATTATTTATAGAGACAAAATAATAAATAATTATTTAATAATAATATTTTTTATAAAATAAGTGACATGGGATATATGCAATTAATAATAATAAGTGCAAATAGTATGCGTGTAGGATAGGTGCTCTTTTTTGGGCAGTTGTGTAAATAGGATTTTTTTATCTAATATGGTATGTAATTTTGCTCTTCGTTCTAGATAAATTTTATGCAAAACATACGTATTATGTTAACCAAAATCACTTGAAAATCGTTCTGCTTTCGAATTTTATCCGCCTCTTTTCCAGTGCTATTTTAAGTCTATATATAAAAATATAATTTATTTATAGGTTTAGTTAAATTTAGTTGTTTTGAGTAAAAACTCAAAACAGACGTGACAAATCAGTGGTCTTATCATAATCTGATCAGTTAAACGGAAGAGACGAGAAGGTTTGTGAGAAAATAATCAATTAAATAGAAAAGATAGAGGACTATGACAAAATAATCGATATAAATATAAAAGATATAAATGCAAAAGGCACAAGTCTGTAATAAAATGATCATTTCAATGCAAAAGATGCAGATCTGTGACAACATGATCTATTAAATGCGAAAGACGCAGATCTGTGACAATATTGTTACGGGTCGGGGGTAAATTAAATGCCGCTGATTTGAAAAGGTCAATTTATGTACGAAGAAAGAAGTATTCGAATCGCAGAGTACAATCAGTAACCGCCGCCCAAGCAAATATTCGTCAAACGCTTCTGTATCTAACGTATTCCAATCGCAGAGTAAGTTTCAGTAATCGTAGTACACGCAGGTATTCGTTCAAGTTTTCCTTTCGAATTTGTTCGTTTCGAATTGCTCCGATCGTTAGCTGTAAACTAACTGTCCGCTGCGAGTGCGTCACGTGTATATATAGTCTGAGCCCAGGCTTCGAGAACAAAAGGGGGCTCGCTGGAAACCGTGGGAAAATACGGCGTAAATACGACGAGCATAATAACAAGTCCCACCGTCAGTGGACTTTCGACCTTATGTCGTAGCTATACGGTTCATTACAGGATATACGTTAGTTTTAGGTATCTCGACCGATTACCGCCCACGCGCGCTAAAAGCAAGGTCAATGAACCGCGCATCACAATATAATCAATAAGTGGAAAAGGCGCAGATCTGTGACAAAATCATCAATACAAAAGACGCAGATCTGTGCCGAAATTATTGATTTCCCATTACCAGATATAATTAATTACATTTATGGAACCTTTGCTTTTCTCATAAAAATTACATATTCTTCTTTTTCCTGCTTTGTAAGCCTTCTCACCCTTCGAGTCGTTATTACATATAATTTCATAAAAGTCAGTATTCCACAAAACGACTCGTTTACCGTGCGTACTGAAGAAGTGCAATTCACTTCCGCACTCCATTCGCGATAGTTGCTCCTTATTCGCCTTCAATGCTAGAATTAAGATGTATTACCTCTCCAAGTGAATTATACTATGATATATTATATTATTTTACTTGTATACTATATATTTCATTACAGATAAATATGTTAAAGCACTTATAATAAGTAGGTAATTATCGCAGTAAATCTAAAAAAAAATATTAAAGTTCTCTTTTGTGAGTGTACATCTTTCCCTTATAATTCCCATACCGCTGTGCTAATTTAATGGTAAGATATATTTAAATAAGTAGAAATTAAATAATTTGTTATTCTATCTGTCCAAAAATTTGATATATTTAAATTGCCTAAATTAGAAATCAATATCACACAGTGATACTGAAGTATATTTTTAAAAAGATAATTAAAGATTCTGACATAAATATTTAATGTATTATTAAGATTGTAAGAATCTTTTGGACATGTTAATTAAACTTATAATATCATTATGACAAACATATTTCGAATTACAGCAGGTAAAATAATCATTGTAAAAATTTAAGAACACGAATATTTTTAAGATTTTTATAAACTTGCACAGTGTTGCCATATATATATAAATCATAGTACATCATTTGTACAAATATCACAACGGTCAGTTTGTGTGTACAATTAAAAATAATATTTTTTATTTTATTTTAATGTTGTTCGAAGAGGTACAATTACTTGTAAACTTTTAATGTTCAGAATGTCCAAAAAACTGTAAGCGGTAAATATATAGTTAATTAAATAAACAAAGTATACATACAAAATTAACCAACAGGTACTAACCACAATAGAATATTAAAATATAATTTAACAAAAATTTAAATAAACCGGAATAAAATGCGTAAGTTGTTCAACAAAAATGAACTTTCTAATTAAAATTCTCTGTATTTACTGGAATAACATGATTTTATGAATTTGACATATATGAAATTATTCTGAAAATTGGCCGAGTCGATATAATTTACTTGTTAGATTTGAATTAAAAAAAATCCAAAATGGGACTTAACCTCTTCGGCGCGGCTGAATGTTGCACGTCTGTCCGTCTCACACCTGCCACAGGCGTGTCAAAACAAGGACTTCTTTCGTCTGCATACTGTTAACAATGTTATAAAACGATGTGAAGACAGAAATTATGAAACAGTAAACGATCGATTCAAATGGTGAGTGAATGAGGTACTAGAGTGAGCCACTGTAGTGGCACGTCATTAAGAAATATGATATCCGCGAAAGGAAAAAATGTGTTGGAATGACACCTCTGTTCGATAAGTCACGTGTGACTTGGCGATTAAAAGTGTCATTCCAATACATTTTTTCGTTTCTATCAGCGATAACGATTGTCGAATGTCAACTTGGCTAGGGGGGCAGTGTGGTGGCGCGTCGTGCCTAAGAGGTTAAATGTCAGATCCCCATTTGTTGACTAGCGTGGTTGGCGAGCTTGGCTTGGGTCCCTTGTTTCCAAATAATTTCAGACAAAATGTGCATGATATAAAAATTATAAAAAACACATATTTTCTCCTAATCTAATAAACTCTATACAAAAATTATTATAATATTTACTGTAAAAACCTATTATTTGTAGTCTAAATTACTGGTCTATTTTGTAATTTGAAAAATTTATGTCTCATATTTTTAGAACATTGGTACCCAAAGTGTCTATATCGAACCCCAAGGGGTCACCAATGACCTCACTATAGTTAGTAATTTAAAACTTTCAGAGTAAATACCAGCTGTTAAAAACACATCTGAAGTTGATGAATTTGCCGAAGTTCAATATTAACTATGCCTATATGCTCCGTACTAGAACTACATATTTCAATTATAAAGGGCCAGAGACAAATAATTACTATCAAAAACAAAATAGAACAGAAACCCTGTAGGTGAAATGACGGATTTGCATTAATATTGTATTTTCGTGGGTGATACGAGCACAGTGGGTATGAACATCTGTAATTATTATTAAATTTGAATATAGAGGCATATTTAGGGAGATAAACTTTTTTTACATTGTTGAATTGTGTACTTAAGCGTACAATTTGACGACCTAAAATATGTAAGTTATATTAAGTTACAATATGTTAGGATTAAAATAAATTAATTTAGCCTCACAAGTAAAGTTGTATGGTGTCATATTATGAGGATTATATTTTAACATTTTTAAGACATATATATATATATATATATATATATA
>WUAW01000415.1:4267-15789 GCA_017165845.1 Thaumetopoea pityocampa | reverse complement strand
GCAAGCGAACACACCTGACCATTATAAAAACAATGTATATGCAAGCGAACACACCTGACCATTATAAAAACTAAATATTATTGCGACGCGTGCGATGCGTGTGGACATCGTCAACAGTGTCAATTTATCAACAAGCACAATACCCGAGAAACCAGTGCCAGAGAGAGTACCCTTAGAGGCCTAGGCAAGGAGGAACCGGTCAGCCGAGCGGTTCTAGGTGAGTGGCACTCCTGCATTTCCAATCTCAAACATATTTTGGTTCATTTGTGTTCGAGCTTTTTGATGTCCCTTTTCAGCTACATGTGATTAACGGACGCTCCCTAAGAGGCCGGCAACTCGTGTGTGACTCCCCCGCTGTTACAAGAGACCAAGTGCCGCTATGATTGTTGCATTTGCCTCTTTTCCATAAAAAAACCCATTTAAAGTATTTCAACCAACCCGCACTAGGTCAACGTGGTAGACTACGGCCTAATCGCCTCCTCTTCAGGAGAGATCCGTGCCCCAGTAGTGGGGATGAATATGGAATAGGGTTGAGGGTATTTGGTGTTTGCTATTCACATATAAGTGTAAAACAAATATGATAATGTAGCGACGCTGACGTGGTAAGATAAAAAGGAACTGTATTTTACATCACTGTAACAAATTATAAATAACAGAATAATTTTATAAGAAGTACCACAGGATGACAACATTTGACGTAGGTTTAATACCACTGGTTCGGATCCGATTTTTACATTTCGACCTTGAAATTTTTAGAGAAAACAAAAGACGTACAAAATACTGGAACTTTCGGCGAGCCAGGGCGGCGCACTCGGCGGGGAGTTCAGTAAAGAAGATAAAGTAAAGCGGAAAGTAGTGAACAGTGTGGGAACGGACACACCAAAAGACATTTCTACGCGACGGTTGTGCTTACGAACGCGCCGTGAGTTGGTGTGCGAATACCGATCTATAGAAAACTACTCGTAGTAAACTTAAGTGTGTGTTAGTGTTCTGCCTCATTAAGAGCGGTGTAAATTTATATAAGTAAACAAAGTTCGACTCTCTCTCTCTCTCTCTCTCTCTGCATTACTGTTCCAATCCCCGTACCCACTTCCCATAACAGTATTATATGTGTTAAAATCCGTTGCAAATATTTTGAGTATAACAGTATATATAGTATATTAACAGTATTATAGTATATTAACAGATGATATCAAACACCTTTTTAGATATTATACATTTTCTTACAAATATAAATATTCGTTCTATCGGCAATCTTGAAGCATGATCACCAAAGAGCTACTTTTTGTATGCAATGACTAGCTGTTATAAGATTTCGTCTCTTTATAATAATAATAATAATAATATTCTGGTCACTTTCACACTGATCTAGTCCCAAACCAAGAATCCCTGTATCTTGGGTACTAGACAACGTTATACATACTTATATAGATAAATACTGATACATAAATGGATAAATACGACCATGACTCGGATATAAACATTTGTGCTCATCACACAAAGTTTGTCCCTACCAGGATTCCAATTCAGGACTCATTGGCACAGAAACCAGGGTCATTGATACTGTACTAATCAGTCGTCAGTGTAATAAATGCTTGCAAGCGATAACTTTTCGCAACTACCCCCCTAACCAAGTTGTGTTTCTACAATCGTTAACGCCAATAGAATCGAAAAAAATGTTTTGTAATGACATTTCTAATCGACAAGTGACTTGGTGATTAGAAATGTCATTGTCACATTGGCCAGGGCGTCTGATCAACTTTCAAATTTGTCTATATCGCATCTTTAATATGGATAATGTTCTTTCATGTTTTAGCGCATAAATATTATAAGTATTACAAATTAAAATCATACTATTTTTTTATACAATCTACTTAACAAAGCTTTGTGTATTTTAACTCAGTATCAATTAAAAAGTTATATACAATTATAAAAAAGTACATGTATATTTAAAATTTACTTATTTAATAAAAAATACATTCGCGCCATTTAACGACTTTTTTTAAATAGAAATTACATTAGGTATACATTTTCACATAATATTGAGATACACAGATATTCCTTAATAATTTACAATATTTAACAATTAAACATAATATGATATATGGATTGATTAGTTTAATAAACAATTTGACTTTAATATTATAAATGTGATAATTTGTATGATTGTTTGGAAGTTTGATAGTCAGTCATTCACGTGTAAGCTATTGAATTTGAATGAATCTTGGTACACAGGTGACCATATCCTTGATTAAAACATAGGATACATGTTATCACGGTCATACGTTTCCAGAGATAATATGTAGTTCAATTTTAATGATATTTTAACTTTACCCGCACGTGAAACTGTTGGCAGAAACTAGTGTTAAAATAATTTATCAATAGATTGAATGGAATAAATGATAGATTAAATGAAAAATGGATTGATTGAATCATTCACACAAGTCATCTATTGATTGATTAATTTTATAAAACTCCAATGGTTTAATTGAAATCATTGTTTCTTGCTGGAAGTATATAGTAGTTATACACCTATAACAAGTAATCAATCAATAATAAAGTTAATCATGTATAATCAAAATAAATAATTTTGTTATTGATGTGTAATCCCTCACGACGAAGACAATTTCCCCCACAGAGCAATAAGTATTTTTACAAGATTCCTCCCGTGACAAAAAAGCAGTTGCAAATGTGACCGAATCCTCAGAAACTCAAATTAGTAAAATAAAAGAATAAAATTGAAAAAAATCCTTTAAAAATTGTTTCTTCGAATACCATGTTTTACTAATCAATCTATCAAATATACAAATATACACTTTAGCTAGTCCGTTTTAACACGCGATTACGAATCAATCAACTAACATATATCAATCAATCAGTTAAAGAATTTGTATTGTAATTAAATGAAATGTCAATGTTCTTTTTTTGATCAATTTGTTGATTGTTTATCAACCAATCAATCAAGTGGCTAAACAATTTGCACGTGCATAGTTAACAATGAGTAAAGATCTTAAAGAAGCCCCGTCCCTTCTCTGGGGCTGGTCCCATTAGCATCGGCACTTGGTTCTTGTGAGTAATAGTTATCTGTGACAAAAAAAACAAATGAGTTATTGTAATCACATTTTAGTCACAGGCAAGTAAAGTTACGTAATCTGTGCCTACAGCTAAATCAACTTGGAGAAAATTTTGCGTTTGTAGTAGGTACACCACTACAAACGCAAAATTATTGCTGTCTCGTTTTAGCGTTTAGCATCAAAAAAAGACAGAAAAAGCTAAATTTAGCTAAATTGTGTTATTGTAGAATTGACACTAATGGAAGTTACCTTGCAAGGAGGCTGCATCCAAGGTTCCCCATCAATCTGCATGGGGAACATCTTTTTTGTGGTGATAGTGATGGAACTGCATTGGGCCAGTCGCTTGCCTGAAGCACGGAGTCCTGCATAGATAATACATGTTACAACGCGTTGTAATACGGGGCTCGCCTCATGTTATATTGTAATATAAGTAACTTTTTTACTTCGCGAGGGAAAAACTTAAAAAAATTGCCAAACTTTCGTGCAATGGGATCATCATTATGATCAGGCCATGGAAGTTCCCCGTTAAAAATGGGCCTCCACTTTAAATAAGATGGAATGGGATATGTGGGACTATATCTCATTAAAAACCTGCGCAAGGTTCTCCTTAGACGCCACAAAGGAATTCCGAAGTTCTCTAACAGAACCTTTTCGGCTCTTCTCTTTTATGTCATGTTCATTTTAAAAGAGTAGATCTCTCCCTCAATGCCAATATCATGGCAGCGTGTAGCCATTCAAGCTACCGTTTTTATCATCATCATTATCATAAATTAGGAGGAGACCCGTGCCCTACAGTGGAACAGTGATGAATTGAAGATGTTGATGAAGTATATAGTTTGAGTTTTTATCAGAATCGACCCTGAGACTCATTGGATCACTTTCCAATATTCCCTATAATTTAGGATTTCACCATCCAATTCCAGATGAAAACTTCACCTGTATATGCTAATAATTTCACTTAATCGGTTTTCTGATATAATACATAACATATGAATCGAGTGCCTGTAATTATAGAGACTGAAGTAGTGGTGCCGATTCTGTTGTAACAGAACTTAAATAAATTTGGTCCTTCCTTATCTTTTTCTAATGTCAAATGCCAAAACTGTCAGTTTCATTTAGGAACGTCAAAATTAAAAGATTTCGAACGGCCCGATTTCGGAACACACGGACTAGAGATACGGAAAAAGCAACATTTATTGGAACCGTTTGACAGAAACGTTAAGTCGGTACTTGCTATAAATGTTTGCTATCTCGTTTTGGCGTTTGACATTAGAAAATGATAGGGAGAGACCAAATTTAGTTAAGTTCTGTTTACAACAGAATCATCATTGTTGCCTATACAAGACTGAAATGAGACTCTCCCATTCTCAGCATTGCACTAGTAAATCAGGTTTTAGTACTGATATTGTTCTTGCATACTCAGTCTTGCATATACCACAAGAGTCGCGCAAAATTTGCAAGACCTAATCACTACTTATCCGACTGGGTTCTGTTCATCATTATTATAATCAGTATGTATAAGTCCACTGCTGGACATAGGCCTCTTAAAAAGTGGGATTTGCCATAATATCCGCTCTTGGCAAGTTATTCAATTAAAATCTACTGGGATCTTCAAGAGGCCTGAAATTATAGCAAATCGTTCACTGTTGGACATAGGCAATGAGGAGGCTCATTGCCTATGTCCAACAGTGAACGTTCACGCACTGATGATGATGATGAATTTTGATGTCGCAATTTTGTATAACAATCCGATACAGCATTGCGATTCTAAAGATCGTGATAATTATAAAGTTTCTAATTACCTGTCCGCACTTGGCCCATATGGAGACAATTTTCTAACCCTATCACTTCTATCAGCTTGTCACCGATATCTGAAACAGAAAATTAGATTAATTAATACAAATGATATACATCTATATACTATCAATCAAATTAAATATCAAATTTTGTAAATAAAAGATTTAAAAGAAGAACTATACAGATCGACTAATTAAGGGCTTCTGAAACCAAATTCGTCGATGTTTGTTTGTTTATTTGTTCGAGCTTCACGCAAAAACCAGCAGGTAAATTTTGATCAAACAGCCAGTCTTAAAGGTACTATTCCGACTTAAATACTACGGCATATTTCATCAGAATTAGTGTAGTAGAATTGAAGATACAGCTTGATCTGTTTTAGTAGCAGCCGTTAGAATAAAGGCTCAAATAAAAGTGGTTCTAAGGCTTTCTATATAAATCTATGATTGTTTCGGGATTTCCTATATAGCAGAAAGCCGAAATTCACGTGAGCGGAGCCGCGGGCAAAAGCTAGTGCACTATAATATTTTAAATATTTGATTGTTTATTTCCCAAATGTAACAAAACAGAGCTCGTCTAACATTATGCGACTCAATTTAAATCATCGATCCAATGGAAAAAGCCCTTATCATTGTGACACAGAGATCACCTGTGGAGTAAGGTTAAAGTATGTGCGACTGCATCTCACTAAAAACCTCTGCGATGGAATCTTTTGAGACCCAGATGGTCACAAAGAAGTCGATAGAACCTCATCAATGACGCTTTCTTGTGTTAATTTCATTTATTTACACTTCATATATAAAGGCGGATTAAATGCTGTGGCGACTTACTTCGCTACAGAGACGCATTCGTCAACAGATGGCGCTACTATTGAATTCGACATTATCACAGAAAGCTGAATCACGGTAAAGAAAAAATCTTGGCAACTTAGCATGTATTATCATTATCATATCAGTTTATAGACGTCCACTGCTGGACATAGGCCTCTTCCAATGATCGCCCCAATGAGCAGCTATGAGCCGCCTGCATCCACCGATTGCCCGCGACCTTCATTAGATCATCAGTCCACCTAGTTGTGGGTCGCACCGCATTACGTTTTCCAATTCGTGGTCACCACTCCAATGCATTAGGGCCCCAATGTACATCGGTTTTGCGAACTAAATGCCCCGCCCACTGGCACTTCAGTTTTGCAATTCTTTGAGCCACATCGGCTATTAATTCTCCCGCGTATTATTTCATTTCGGGTCCTGTCTCGCAGGGAATTTTCGAGCATAGCACTTTCCATTGGTTACTGCGTGACCTTGAGTTTTCTTATTTATATTTCTAATGTCATGGAAATATAGTAAATCATAACCAACCTTGTTGTGCATTAGGTAAGCGGCCGCGCCGATGTGCCGCGCTGGAACCCCACAAGTTGGAGCCGCCGTGAGCATAGGGGATGTTGAGCAACGCCACCCCTTGCAACGACGGACCCTTACTTAATTCCAACGACGCACCGTCGCACTGGAAACGAGAGGCTGTCTTTACTGCTTCCTTCGTTTAGACTAGATACATTATTTTTATAGTAACTGTATATTTTTCAGAATTAAAAGTAACCTAAGAATCTCTAAATATTTATATAAAACAGAGCTCCCCAAAATGTTTTTTTTCTTATCTTGACAACTTGTAAATTGATGATTTTAATAGAAACTTTAATTTTGATAATTTCATGGATAACGAATTAATTATAAATACAGGCGACGATAGCTCTTGAGCTATCGTCGCCTGTATTTATAATTGAGTTTGGGGAGCTCTGGTTTATATAAATATTTAGAGATTCTTAGGTTACTTTTTATTCGGATGTTTTTGATTTATTTTCTGAAAATGAATAATAGAATTTGTGAATGTAACTGTTAGTTATATCTTAAATAAAAAACTACAAAAAATTAAAGACATAAATTGAATTATGTAATACCTCCCCTCATCGGAGAGGGGATTAAGCCGTAATTTACAACAATAGCCGCGTGCGAGTTCACTTCAAACACCTTTGTAGCCATCAGATTATATCACGAAATGCATGGATCTTAAAAACCCAGTGGTACGAGACAAGAATCAAACCCGCAGTTGGAAGACGTGTGTACAATCTACTAGGCCACTACATACTCCAGCGATGACGCAATAAATTGAACTCTAAATGATGATGACGCAACGATTAAGGATTTATAGCTAAATATGCTTGGAGACGTTTTTGCATTTGTAGTAGTGTACAGTGAGCAGATAAATAAATAAACAAATATTTTTTTTTTATTTTTATAGGCAGGTTCTTTTAATATTATACATATTAAACATAGTTTAATATGTATAACTAACCTCTAACGCTACTTATAAGCGGCTGAAGTGGGCGTGCGCAGCGCACGGTAGCTAGCGCAAACTGGTTTCCGGTTTTAGTCACTGCGTGTACACACACTACAACGAATACAAGAAGGTCCCCGAGCCGATCGGCCGCAGCCCACGCACCACTATGTACAAATACTACAACGAATACAAGAAGGTCCCCGAGCCGATCGGCCGCAGCCCACGCACCACTATGTCGATGTGCTCGTGCAGGTTCTTGCAGCTGGCGGCGAACTGCTCCGAGGTCGCGAACTCGAAGTACCACAGCTTATTCTTCATCCGCGAGCTGAACTTGTCCGGGTTGCGCTCTCGCTCCGTGTGGAACTTCACGCAGATCGCGGCGTCCTGCGTGTTATTATTTATTTATTGGTCAGGAAGTACTTAGTTTTTAGCCTATCCGGCAAATAAACTTTCGTACACGGGTAAGCGACCCCGGCCCCCCGAGCTACTACTGTCTCTTCTTACTCTTTTCGAGATAGTAGTATCCTATACCATATAGTCCTTTTCCCAAATTTCATATTCCTTGCTCAAGACAATTTTCCATCCTTTATGTGGAAACGTAATGAGGAACTTTAGTCACTTTTGAACCTTATAAAATGGCGGCGTCGTGGTTCGCTACCCGATAAGTTTCGTTACCCACGGAGGCGAAAAGTGGGCCACGGACAGACACTTCACTACATTAAACGATTGTAGCAGGTGGAAAGAAGTGATCTCTGCCACCCACCCCACCCCAATTCTTCGGTAGTAAAGTAGTTAGTTAGGAACCAGCTGAATTCTGAAAGTGGTCCATGAGAAAAAAAAGTCTGGGAACCACTGGTCTATGTGTACCGTCGCCGTTGTGGCTCAAAGGATCGCAAAGCTAAAGTGACAGCGGTCAGAGCACACAGCTCACAGAAACCATGGACGTTGGGGTTTTAAAGTGCTGGAGTGGCGACCCCGAACTGGGAAGCGTATTAAGGGTCAACCCCCGACTAAGTGGACCTGGTGAATGTCGCGGACACTCGGTGAATACAGATGGATAATAGCAGCTCGGTGTGATGACCATTAGAGGAGGCCTATGGTCACCAATGTACGTCAGAAGGCTGAATGATGATGATGAAATGTACATGGTGATAATGGAACACAATAAACTAACGACGCATTACAATGAGAATAGAAAACACGACGCGTGCTCACCACTCCCACGGAGAAATAGTTGTTGATGATGGTGTAGGGCACGGTGGTGGGGTGCGGCGCCGAGTTCGGCATCTGGAGCTCCTCGCACTGCAACACGAGTATACTTTAACACTCACTACCGATCACGCGCCAGCGCGTAGTGTGGCGCCAACGTGTGAAGCCAATCACGTAATTAAACCTTTTTTTTTAACGCAGAGTGAATTCTACATAGGACTTCCGCAAGTCGCGAAGGCGGCTTGCGGGGCGTGTCATACTCCTACTGACTAAACACTCTGCGGCGGCCTTCATCGACACATCGAGGGGCTCTGGGATCCACTGTGGATGACCTACCGATGCCTCTCGGTGTCTCGCTCTTTCGAGCGCTTCTCGGGGGGGGGGGGGGAACCTACTCCCCTCGCAGCACCTCAGCACCTGACTGACGGTGTTCACTGCGATATGAGCCGCTCATATCACCGTCCTGCCCGGGGATCAGATGTACGATTCCCGAGCCCCTCTGTACGTAATTAAACCTACCGCGATCTCCAAGACGCATGGTAAGCCTGGATGTTATAGCACATCCCTCCTGATTAAGGAGGAGGTCAATGTCCAGTAGTGGACTTGATGACGGCGATGTTCTAAGTATAGCAAGTGGTGGATGATCAACGGTGGTGTTGATGAAGACGTTAATAAACATCTCGGTATGTCACTAGCTATAGGTCGACTTGTGGCAGGAGTGGCAGCATCGGATTTAGTGTAAGAAACTACTCCGACAACAACAGTTTAAATTAATGCGTGAGACCGGGTCGCGACGCGGGGCGGCGTATACTTATTCTAATCTGACTAACCACGCGGCGGGCCACTATCCCGCGCTCGCGCACCGAACGTTAGCCGAACTACCCGCAACACACCGCAATGCATCCGCGTACCGCATAGGGGTATCGCGCGGCGATCCTCCTATATAAGATTTTATTTGTTTTGTGTGATGAGTTATATAATGGGTGACATGTGTGTTTGTGATGTACGTGTTATTCTATACATAAATAAATAGGGAATAAAAGTAATGATAATGATTTGTCAGGAGTAATTAAATAAATAAAATAGCTTAATAAATACATTAAATAGTAGGTCACCTACATCGGAAAGGGGAAGATCTTCCGACCAGAGAGCTGTTATGTTTGGCGGGGCCTGCCACTGTCCTAACGGTAGATGTCGGGACGTTGTATATGCGCTAAATCGCTATCAAAATTCATCACCGTGATTCAGCCTTCTATGTTAATGTCATCATTCAAGAATCGCGTCATCTGTTGAGGATGCGCGGTACTATGTAGCGAAGTTGATCGCCCACTAAGTAGTACGATTCTGTTGTTATCTGTCATTTTATTAAAAATTTGAAATTAAAAAAAACGTATACAAACTTCAGTGGCGGTGTTCTCGATCTGAATATGCCACCGGTCCATCATGACGGTGCTCGCGTGGGTTATCTTGTCCAGTATCTTATGGATGGACTCGCCCTCGTACCTAAAATACGACAAGAAGGTTCATAAGCTTTAACACGTTCAGTGCTTGTCACTCGACATCAGAGTGGGCGGTACCGTCGCAACGGCACCACCCCACTCGGATCCGAGTGCATGGCTCCAAGACATGCTGTATGTATATATATGTTATTTTATTTATTAATAATAATAATAAATAAAATATTAATTTATATATATTCAAAAAGCACTCAGTGTGTTAACTGCTCTTATGTATGCATTTATGTAAAAAATCAAAATGGCAGATAGCGTTCGACAATGTCAAATCTGGTGGCAGCAAGTGTTATGAATGTACGATGATGGATTGATTGGTAGATGCGTACAGGAAACGTAGCCGCCCCTTTGTCCGTACGTACGCACTCCCTTATTAACACGTAACAAAGATCTAATTCATATAAACTTGACGAAACATGGTTACGTAACTGTGACCCTGAAACAAAACGATCAGTATGGTAGTTCGATATGTGTCAATTACAATGAAATATCGTTGTCGCACACGCAAACAAATGGTCGCTTCATTTTTTTGTAAGACGGGAAACATTGGTGCTAGTACTAGACTAGAGGATCAAAAAAACAGTTAACTCCGAAAGGTCAGTACAGCATTAGTATTGATTGCAAATAACTCTGCAGTTGTATAGGTAATACAGTTCAGTTGTATGGAAAAATAGTTCAAGTAACATAGAAAATATCGTATAGATTTATAGAAAATACAGTTTATTTGTATGTAAAATACTGCCCATTTGTATAGAAAATACAATTCAGTTTTATGGAAAATATAGTCCAGTAGCATAGAAAATAGAGTCCAATAGCATAGAAAATATTGTCTAATAGCACAGATATTACAGTCCAGTTGCATAGAAAACATAGTTTAGTAGCATAGAAAATACAGTTCAGATTTATGGAAAATATAGTCCACTAGTATAGAAAATACAGTTCAGCTTTATGGAAAATATAGTGCAGTAGCATAGAAAATTCAGTTCAGTTTTATGGAAAATATAGTCCAGTTGCACAGAAAATACAGTTTGGTTGTATGCAAAATACAGCCCATTTGTATAGAAAATACAGTACAGTTGTATGGAAAATATCGTCCAATAGCACAGATATTACAGTCTAGTTGTATGGAAAATATAGTCCAGTAGCATAGAAAATACAATCCAGTTGTTTTGGAAATAGTCATGTAGCATAAAAATATAGTTCAGTTGAATGGAATATAGTCCAGCAAATATAGCATAGAAATCATAGCCCAATTGTATGGAAAATATAGTCTCACAGAAAATACATTACCGTAGTATAGAAAATATAACCCAGTTATATAAAAATGCAGTCAAGTTGTATGAAAAATATAGAGCAGTTGTATGGAAAATACAGTTCAGTCGTATATGAAACATATACGACAATGGTACAAAATGTATAGAGAGTGTCTCACCCGCCTCCCCATCGGAGACACCTCGCCAGGTCGTTCCCGGTGCCGAGCGGGATCACGCCGACGGCCGGCTGCGTGTCCATCTGCACCTTATCTGTCACAAATTAAAGATATGATAAAGTGATATACAAACGAATGGCCGATGATGATGATGATGGATGATGGATGGTA
>WUAW01000412.1:19321-34316 GCA_017165845.1 Thaumetopoea pityocampa | reverse complement strand
TGTCATCATGGGTCATAACCCTATCGCTATATTGGGTTCTTAATTCCGGAGATGACCCCCTACATACAAACTTACAAACAAACAATTTTTACCTCTTTATAATATATAAATTTATAATATATCCATATAATAACAGAAATCAAGACTCGCTATATCTATTTGAAAATATTTTGCGGTAAATAAATATTACATCTATTTGTTTTTGTAGATTTGATTGAATAACGGATATAATGGTCCTTTAGAAAGGATGAGTGAGATTCTAATGATGAAACAAATATACCGCGCAAATGTGAGTGGAAATGTCGGAAAAGAGCAACTAGGAAAAACCTACCTTGATCAAAACAACAACTTGTTTCAAAAAGGTCAAGTTCGTTTTACGGGTAAACGACGAAAGTGTATGAAAAAATGTATGAATATGGATAAGGCGAAAGAGGTGTGTCAAGATCGCGTGTGGAGAACTATGGTATCTTCCTACCCCTACGGGATACCGGAGTGAGTGTATTTATGTATTAATTGATTTAATTTTAATTTTGGTTGTAAATTTTTTATAGGTTAGAATTCAGATACCTCAAAATTGATACAACACAGTTCTTATACTTCAAATTGATACTTTAAAACAGTAAAATATCAATTTTGTTTCGAGTGTGTTTATCTATACTATTGTAAAATTGTTAAATATTAAATTTTCAAAAATCAAAGATATTTAAAAACAAACTACTCAAATAGAACAATTAAGGGCTTTTGATACCAAATCTATCGATGTTTGTTTATTTGTTCGGGCTTCACTCAAAAACAAGCGGTAGTACTATTCCGACTAAAATACTGAGGCTTGTTTCATCAAAATCGGTCCAGTAGAATTAAAGATACAGATTGATCCCTGTTTTAGTTTCCGCTGTTAAGGTACCAGAGGTCAAGTTGATTCTTTGGGATTTTTATATAAATCTATGATTGTGTCGGGATTTCTCATGTAGCAAAAACCGACATTCACACGAACGGAGGCGCGGGCAAAAGCTAGTGGTATATAAGGATTATCTAAACGAAAACTGAGAAATGTTCAGTTCTGTGTAAGTAACTAATTTGACACTAGAGATCGAGCCGTTATGTCTAAAAGATGTTTGTGAATCACTGAATATAACTAAGGAACAATCTAAGTGACTAAATTAAATGAGTAACTAAGCTTAGGTTGTATTATATATTTTAGATAGAGCACTCTTTTTTGAACCCAAATATATAAAGTATAATATATAAAGTATAATATATAAAGTACAATATATAAAGTATAATATATAAAGTATAATTCACCGTGTGCCGCCGCCATGATAACAGCGTCACTCGATTTCTTCCCGGGGATGCTGAGAATCAGCCGAGGTTATAAACTAAGATGCGTCAAGATAATGGGCAGTAGCGTTATACTGTTATGAAATCAGGGAAATTGTTTGGTCAGGGAGTACTTAGTCTTTTAGCCTATCCGGCAAATAGACTTTAGTACACGGGTGAGCGACCACGGCTCCCCGAGCTACTACTGTCTCATCCTATTCTTTCCGAGATAGTAGTATCCTATATCCTATAGTCCTTCACCTAAATTCTATATTCTTTTCTCAATACACCTTTCCCACCTCATCCTATTTCCTTTTCTCTCCATTACGCCGTGGGAATGCATTAAGGAACTTTAATACTTATGAACCTTATAAGATGGCGGCGAAGTGGTTCGCCACCCGAGACGTCTCATTGCACGCGGAAGCGAGATTTGGGCTGCGGATAGCCACTTTGCCACACCAGACAATCGTAGCAGGTGGAAGGAAGTGGTCTCTGCCTACCCCAATGGGAAACAGGCGTGACTGTATGTATGTATGTAGTATGTACTATGGTCTCTGCCTACCCTTATGGGATATCGGCGTGAGTGTATGTATATATGTTATGAAATCAAAATCGACTATAATCTTTGAGATGCCTGCCAAGCATGGTTATATAATTCGTAGAACCGATGGACGTTAGAGTCGTAAGGTGTTGTAGTGACCACCTCGAACCAGAAAGAATAGTATGGGTCAACTTTCGACTAGGACTGATGACCTGATTAAGGTCGCGGGTAATCTGTGGAGGCAGGCGGCTCACGGCTGTTCGGTGTAACGATCAATAATAATGGTCTATGTCCAGCAGTGGACGTCCACGGGCTGATGATATTGATATGTAATTTTGCAGCACAGAATTTTTATTAGTTGAAATGTCAATGGTCGAGATTAGTGCAGCGAAGGTACGCTTTACATAGGGGGAAACTTATATTGAGGCGATTTAAGCAAGATTATAGCATTATAGGTTATGTAATATGATTTAATTTAAATATATATATATATATATAATATATGATTTTATTTTAAAATATAACATAACTAGCTTTTTAGCCGCGACTTCTGTCGCGTTGATGTCCTTAAATNAAATGGTCGAGATTAGTGCAGCGAAGGTACGCTTTACATAGGGGGAAACTTATATTGAGGCGATTTAAGCAAGATTATAGCATTATAGGTTATGTAATATGATTTAATTTAAATATATATATATATAATACATGATTTTATTTTAAAATATAACATAACTAGCTTTTTAGCCGCGACTTCTGTCGCGTTGATGTCCTTAAATACGTGTCAGAGACCGTTTAAAGTACAATTTTTTCTATCCCTCGGGAATAGTTCTTTTTTCGAGATAAAATGTACAATATATCTATCTCTGTACCACTGAAAACGTGTGTACAAAATTTCATGATGATCGGTTGAGTAGTTAAGATGTTAAAGCGTAACAAACAAACTCACATTCGCATTTATAATATTAATTAGGATTACAAATATAATATAAATAGGTTCAAATATTTATCAAAAGAAAATAAACAATTAATATTCATAATTATATATAATAATAATTATATAAATTATTATTTTCTTTATATCATTGCTACCCAAAGCTTATATCGACCCATAGGGCTCGACGATGATCGGTAAGGGGTCCATGCTAGCTGTCAAAAACATATTTGAATATGATGAATTTATAAGAATTCAATATTAGCCAAGCAGGGGGTCTACCTAAAACTAAAAAACATAGCAAGTGACAAAAGTTTGGGAACCTCTGTTTTAGATGAAATTAGAGTGGTCGATCCATTTGTATAATCTAGATCTGTAGGGCTTAAATATAAACATCGAAGTGCAAGACCAGACAAAATAATTTAAACGAATCGCAATGAGGTTCCCGTTATTGAATGAAAAAAAAAACATCAAAGGGATCGAAATTGTAAACGAAATTGGTGCCGATTCTCTTGTAACAGAACTTAACTAAATTTGGCCCCTCCCTATCTTTTTCTAATGTCAAACGCCAAAACGAGATAGCTACAATTTTGGTGCTGTCAGTTTCGTTTAGGACCGTGAAAACTAAAAGATTTAGGCGCGATTTCAGAACACACGGACCAAAGATACGCAAAAACGCAACATTTATTTGAACCGTTTGACAGAAACGTAGATCGGTACTCGCTATAAATGTTTGCCATCTCGTTTTGGCGCTTGACAATAGAAAAAGATAGGGAGGAACCAAATTTATTTAATTTCTCTTACAACAGAATCAGCACCATTGTCGAAATAATCTTGAAAAAAATCTGATTACGCGCACGAATGCATGTGAATAGTACTGCTAATCGTCTTCATTTCTTGGAAGTGCATGTGAAATAGTGTGTTCCGAATGGTGTCCGACGCAGTATTGTGGAGGCCACGGGTGACGTTAGCAGTCGACCGTCATAACCGTTATACAAGCCATACAACGACATGTTTTACACTACCAACTGACCGTGACTTAAGTTGGGATGATTATCATCATTTCAGCCCGTTCACGTCCACTGTTGGACATAGACCTTTATTATTAATCGTTACATCGAGCAGCTATGAGCCGCCTGCATCTACAGATTGCCCGCGACTTTAATTAAGTCATCAGTCTTAGTAGGAGGTCGATCCATACTATGCTTTCCGGTTCGAGGTGGTCACTCCAACACCTTAGGCCCATCGGTTCTACGAATTATATACCCCGCTCAATACCACTTCAGCCTTTACTTTAAGCTACATTTGTGACTCTGGTTTGCCTGCAGATTTCATAGCTAGCGATTTTCCTTGGTCAATGAATGACCTTGAGCTTTTATATGGAATATATAGTCAGTGGCCATGTCTCGGATCTGTAAATTATCACCGGCAACACGCACTATTAAACATTTTAGTCTCAAAATATTGCCGTATTTTTGACAAATAGATGTCACGCAGTTTCCCGAACACCGACCATCCGAGTTGGATTCGGAGATTGATCTTTTTCTCGAAATAAGACTAACCAACTGGATGATATATCTCACATATACGTATGCGGTCAATACTTTCAAATTCAAAACTCTTTATTGCGAACATAGGTATTTCAAAGTGTTACAATACAAAAAATATATCAGTCATTTGTATAATTAATAATTTATCATTTAAGGTAATCATTCAAAATTTTTTTAAACTTATCAATTTCGTTTATATTATCGAGAATAGAGCCTTCTAAGTTAGGATAACGTTAGGGTGAAAAATATTTCTAGCTTTAATTTTAGTGATCATAGAAAACAGTACGCATTTATTCAAAAGGCAATGTAGAGTAGGTTTGATAGTAAAATGTCACATATGTTAGATAGTGTGTACTACCTGCGGAGCCCGAGACACGTCAGATCCCCGTGGCATGTGTGTGGGACCATTCCTAGAACACTTGGGATCACGTGCGGACCATCCTTGTGTACAAAAAATGTAAACGGCGAGCCCCCGGATAACCGTCGAAGCGGTCGGACGACGAGTAAATCTCATACGTAAGTTTTTCATTAGAGGAACGATGTGCGTATTTAAAATGTTGCTTTAAGATGTTGTTTTAAGAAAATATTTATTTTTTGTATTTTTATATCGCGAAGTTGGTACTATATGAGGTCAGTAGCCGGTCGTCATAACTATTAGACAGGCATACAGCGTTACTGCAAGATATATAACGAATCGCAGTGGTTCCCATTATGGACTGATAATCAAAAAGATCGAAACTGTAAAAGACGTCGAAATAATTTTGAAAAAATCCAATTTCGCATACAAATTAATGTGAATAATACTGTTAACAACTTTCATTTCTTGGAAGGTTTGTAAAGTGATGAGTTCCAAAGAGTATCTGATATTAATTATTGTGGGTGCAGCCGGTATGACGTCAGCAGTTGGTCATCCTAACTGTTACACAGCCCATAAAGCGACATTTCTTGCAATAACAACTGACCATGATTCAAGTAAGGATGAAATGATAACCTCATTGTCATATCAGCCCACGGATGTCCACCGCTGGACCTAAACCTCCTCTTATAAGGCTGAGCCGTCTCTATACACTAATTGCTTTTGACCCTAATTAGTCATCGGTCCATCTGTTTTTGATTTTTTTATGCCTGCACGCATACCGCTGTGCTGTGGTTAGGTGGGGTTATGTGGGGCTTGTGCCCACTAAAAACCACGCGTCCCTCTCTGACGCTTGTGCGCGGCCGCAGGGGTTAAGCGAGCATACGCCTACAGTGTCATCGGTCCAGCAAGTCCGGGTCGGACCATACTACGCTCTCCGGCACACCGTGCTTCCACCACGCTTTAAATCATTGAGTTATTATCCTCTAGAAACTCTCCTTGAATGTGTTTGGTGTACTCTATGTATAAAATTGCGTATTTTTTTTTTGTGATTTGTAACAGTGTTCATTTAAAATTTATCAGGCAATTAAGTTCGTAGTCACGGTAATATGCTTAAAGGCGTGGGTTGTTTGAAATTGTTTTGTGAAGTAAGGAGGTTTTGTAACGCAAATTAGGTCTGATGTCTCTACCAATTTATTTTTGGTCGTGATATTACAATGGACTTTGATCTAACCCCAACTGTGGTNGTGATTTGTAACAGTGTTCATTTAAAATTTATCAGGCAATTAAGTTCGTAGTCACGGTAATATGCTTAAAGGCGTGGGTTGTTTGAAATTGTTTTGTGAAGTAAGGAGGTTTTGTAACGCGAATTACGTCTGATGTCTCTACCAATTTATTTTTGGTCGTGATATTACAATGGACTTTGATCTAACCCCAACTGTGGTAAAAATATCACTAAGAGATTAATACGAATACCGTTTATTGACTAAGGCTGATCTAAGTGACCTGTTCAGTATGTAAACACACATGAGTTGGAAATTTCACGATGTAGGTATTTATCAGGACTATGCCACGATCTTGATGGTTTCAAGAAAATAACAAAATTTAATTCAATCAAATCACATTAATTTATTTAATATTAATCTACCGCTCCAAGTTGATCAACTAATTAGCAAAGCTGCACTTAATCCGTAATCGCGATAGACCTACCTCGCCTAATATAATACGGTTTAATTTGGTAATGCATAGTCTATAAATTATTCATTATCTCCAGTTCATATTCGTCTCAACTGCAGAGGCATAGACCACCCTTAATTTGGAGAAAAATTAACTCGTAGTCTGCCACGCTGGCCCAGTGTAGGTTAGAAGATTTCATACAACTATGCGGGCATGCAGATTTTATCACGAATTATTTCTTCTTCATTGAATACATTGGTGTCTATAATGTTGGTCGTACGTAAGTTTGGACTAACCCAGTGGCATAAAACCGGGATCGTACACTCAATCATTGGATCACGAGTCGTGTCTAGTACTACGAAAACACTTGTTACTATAATTTTCAGTAGTGGATTAAACAGGTTTGCTAAACAAAACACCAGTCGTGGTCATTTCAAGAACAGAATTCCTTTGCCTATTCTGAATTTAATCGCTTTTTTATTTATTAAAAAAGGAGAACTTTTTAAAATGGTAGCTGCATTACAATAGGGTAAGGATACAATAGCCGCAGCCACATGGCGAAACATATTTTCTTCTTTTTCGGTAACACATAAAGATGCAAATTTACTGTTCACAAATGGCAATAAGCGATAAAGTGCTCTACTCGTTTGGCTTTTGTTATTGCGTGCGTAAGGTGACTTTGACACTGAACGAGATTAATAAGCAAGACCGTATTGTGTGCACCAATTTGTACACAAATTGTACACCAACCATTGTACTTTAGTTCCCAAAGTGGTCCAGGTGGACCCCAGACGTCCACGGTAGACTCGACGGGGGTCTATGTTGGCGTACGTAAATTTCCCCAGCTAGATCTAATCTTCACATTTTTTGTCGAATTTTGGGAATATGGTAGAAATGTAGCTGCAGGGGGTCCACCGNCATTTTGAAAGTGGTCTATGAGAAAAAAAAGTCCGGGAACCTCTGGTATGCACTGTTCACAGAGTAATCGATATTTTCAATGATATGCCGGTCAAAGATATCTTAATACAAGAAATGACACAAACACATTTCGCATCTCTAATCAAGTGGGGTTGCATCTCGAAAAAAAAAATTTTCAGTTAATCATAGAGAAATGGTTAATAGATCAAATAGTTGGCAAACCCGCTCTTTTTTGAGGTGGCAACCCATGGACTGCCACGGGCTGAGGACGATGAGCTGATAGATTATTTCTTGTTCTCGTTTTAGTTCACATTTTTATTCACGTTAAGACCCCAAGATTAGTTATTAGTCATATTGCACTTAGTTTCGGGTTTTCAAACTGTTCAGACACCTGAACTCCTTGTACAACCTGGACCTGCTTAAAATTAAGCAAAACTGTAACTTCTGTTGTACAGATTTATTATTTTTTAATTCTCATCATTATTATTTAATTCTCTTTCTTCTCAAAAATTATTACATATAATATTATATAGTTGTAACACTATATCACTGATTGGGTCAGTGACATTGTCCCTTTTTTTTGCTTCAATAGGTCCCAGGTTCGAATCCCAGTAGTGACAGACTTTGTGTGATGAGCATGAATATCTATACCCGAGTCGTGGATGTTACATTAAGCATTTGTTTATATAATTAAGTATATCGTTGACTGGTACCCAAGGCGTAAGGAATCCTAATTTGGGGCTGGTTCAATGAGTGTGAAAAAAGTATCTCCGCAATATTATTATTACCACTAAAGGAAATTTTATGTCAGAGTGATCTCTGTTAGTGAAATATTTGGTGTTGCGAATAAAAAATACTGTTTATATATTAGTAGAAATTTATTAGTAGAAATTATGATGATTACAAAATCATTTAGAATTTCTACTGTGATCTCGAGGACGCCTTACAAGAGGATTATTTATGTAGAAAGATATAATATTTCTCACGGTAGAGACACTCGTCTAGCGGTATTTAATTCACTCTAAGCCGCACGCAGAAGCACCGGTAGCCTGTTGGTATGAACTGATCCGACAAGTCTTCCAACTCAACTCCGAACCCAAGTTACACAGGTCTGTTAAAATTTCAGTGAATATGAACCAAACTGTATTAGTTCAGCGTGGTGGACACCTAACGCCTTCCATTCTGAGAGGAAACCCGCGCCTAATGGATGTACTGGTATGATGGATATATACCGCATAATATAATTAGGTCACGGAGTACTTATTCTTATAGCCTGTCCGGCAAATAGACTTAAGAATAAGGGTAAACTTCCCGACTGTCTCCTCCTACTCCTTCCGAGATAGTAGTATTCTATATTCCTTTTGACAAATTCCATATACCTTGCTCAATACATCTTTCCTACCTCACCCCTCTTTCCTTTGTTTTTTCCTCTTTTCGTGGGAACACAATGAGGAACTTTTACATTTTTAAATCTTATAAGATGGCGGTGTAGTAGTTCACCACCCGACACGTCACTTTTCTCGCGAGGGCGAAAAATGAGCTACGATTTGTCACTTTGCTCATGTCAGCAAGTGGAAAGAAGTGGTCTCTGCCCACCTCAATTATTCGTTAGTACAGTAGTCCGTATCCCCGCTTGTTACGCGGGAGAACGCGGTTCGATTCTCCGTCGGAGAGCTATTAAAAAAGGCTTGTCTTGTAGTATAATTAACTACTGTTACATCTACCTACAAGTCTCTATTCGACCGACTTTAATTGGCCCTAGTCCAATAAACAAGGCCGTGATTGAAACTGACACAATAGTTTTATTGAATAATGATATGGTATTATATAATATATATATAGGTACATATATAACGGCCGAGTGCATCGCGCGAGGAGTTTGAGTCAATACGTTTCCTCCCTTGGCCTTAATGCAAGCGTCAACACAGCATGAGCGTGTGTGTTAATTGACGTGCACGATTCGTTACTGAAGCGACGTCTAATTAATATTACTGTTTAAATAATATTACAGTTTATCTGACAGTAATATTTTATTTATAGTTAGGTCATGCTGTTTGGTGTCGGCAAAATAAAAAATCATCCGATTTCTTCCTATGGGTGGCTGATTATTATTGCCGCTAAAGGAAATATTACGCCAGAGTAATCTCTATTAGTATAGTATTTGGATTTAGAAAAGTTGGAAGTGCATTTATTTCATACATACATACATACATACACTCACGCCGGCATCCCATAAGGGTAGGCAAAGACCACAGTTTGCCACATACTATATTTATTTCATTAGAAAGAGTATTACAAAAAATACTAATATTATTAGAATAATAACACGTCTCCTTGCCCACGGGGGCGAATTGTGGACTACTGATATCCACTTTGCTATATTAAACGATCGTAGTAGGTGGAAAGAAGTGATCTCTGCTTAGCCCAATGGGAAAGGGGCGTGACTGTATTTATTAAGTATATATTACAGTCTCTGCCTACCATTATGGGATATTAGTATGAGTGTATGTATGTATGTATGTATTAGATTAGTATTTAATATTATTAAACTAGTATTGCCTGCATAGTGCGTGGCGCCGGCTAAATAATAGCGTCATTTTTTTTTAAAGACAACTCTCGCATTAGGATTAATTCCTGTGTCGCGGGGACTTTACAAACGTTCAAATAACGGTAACACAGAACACCCAGACTCAGAACAACAATCTGTGGATTACACAAAGTTGTTGTCTCGTGTGGGGATCGAACCCAGCGCACTGGACGTTTCAACCACTGCGCCATCCGTTCATTTTTTCCCGTGGATGATGTGAGAACCAGCAATGGGCAGCAGCGCTAACGTCTGCCAATTGGGAATTGCCCGCAAATCCCACTTTTTAGGGAGGAGTTCGATGTCTACCAGTGTACTTTTGGGGGCTTATGACGATGATGATGCTTTTAGTTATTATATTATAAAAATGTACATAATTAAAAATTCTTATTAATCTCATTCTTATTAATTAATAGGAGCACATTAGGTCTTTTCACGTGGTTGGCATAAGAACCAGAGAAATGTAGCTAATGATTGATCTGGGATTAAAATAACGTCTATTTCGATATCCGCGATGACTGCTAAACGGGGCATACGAAGGAATAAATTTTGATTTTGATGAACGCTTAAGTCGCCCAGCACGTCCCATATTTGATGAGACACATTCTACATACATACATACATACACTCACGCCCTTTTTCCTGGCTCTCCGGCGGGGGATCGAACCCCGGTCTCCCGCACACATTCTAATCTAAAAATTATTCAAATATTTTTAATCGAAATAACAATTCAAATAATCTTTTTTTATGAAATACTATAACAGACTTAACCCTTGTGCCTTTGTAAAGTGAAATCAATAAGGAAAATAATTTTATACTCAAGAGAGCTTACTCATGTTCTGTCTATTTTGATCTCATAACGTAAGTTGCTGTGTATCTATCTATACGAATATAAAATTGTAAAACGTCATTGTCTGTACATTAAAAACACTTAAAAAAATATTTAACTTAGATCGATCAATTGAAAGCTTCTTAAACCGAAAGCATATTTTCCTTCGCGTCTGGTTTTTTGTTTGCACGAGTTTCACGCAAAAACAAACCGGTGGACTTTGGTTATACTATTGCAGTCTTAAAAGTATTATTCCAATTTAAAAACTCCAACTAATTGACATCGACATCGCCAAGAGAACTAGCTGATGAGTAGTCACCCTTTTAAGAAAGACTCCTTTCTTGAAGGTTGTCTGTTGTAGAAATTTCATTATCATTGTTATCTCCAGCACATATTCGTCCCCATTACAAGGACACGAACCTCCCCTGATCAGGAGGGGATTAGGCCGTAGTCTACCGCGCTGGCCTAGTGCGGATTGGCAGACTTCGCACATGCGAGTATGCAGGTTTTATCACATAGTTTTCCTTCTCTGTTGAGTACGTTGGTGTATACAATGTAAACTGTAGGTGAGTTAAAAATAACTCACTGCTACGGGACTGGGATTGAACCCGCGACCTTTCGATCATGAGTCATGTCTAAAACCACTACACTACGAATGTACTTTTTAGAAATCTAAATGAATGTAAATCTGAAACTTCGTATGCACCTAATGTGCGTTTGTATAAATAGCCGATTTTAAACCTGTAAATTATTTTTTAACGAATTATCTCAAGAATGTTGGGCTTGCATAATTATGTTTTCGGTAATTGTTACTGACCGAGGAAGGTCACCACTGTAACCGTTCTGTTCGCACGCCAACCGTCTACCGTAGCGGGGCGGGGAGAGGAGTGCTCACAAAATGTAATTTATATCCTCTTAAATTATCTGTATACATACGTTTACATAACTTTACATAAGTTTTGAAAGATATGAAATGTGGACTAAGTATGGATGATTATTATTACTTGTCAAATGTCTCTTATATGCTAATGATCAATTATTACTTGCATCGTCAGCACGGGAGTTACAAGACATGTTAAATGTAGTGAATGAGGCATACAAGAGGAAAGGAATGAAAATTAATGTGAGTAAGACGAAAGTATTGGTGATCGAAAGAGAGGAAAATATTAAAAGATGTAACATTGTTGTAGACGGTGCTAGACTAGATCAAGTAAATGAGTTTGTGTACCTGGGAACCATGATTTCAAGAAATGGAAGGTGTGATAGTGATATTGAAAGGAGGGTGACTGCGGGTAATAATGTGAATGGTGCCCTGCACTCTATGATGAGTAGTCAGTCAGTCTCACAAAAGGCTCGTCTTGCTATTCACAGTGGTGTATTGGTGCCTACACTTATGTACGGCAGTGAATCGTGTGTATGACAAAAGAACGAGAATCGCGTGAATGCGGTAGAAATGCGTTCCTTGCGGAGTATCTGTGGAATCACCCTGAGTGATTGATTGAGGAATAGCGTGTAAGTTGAAGTATGTTGTGGTGACAAGGATCGAGAAAGGAATGCGCCAATGGTTTGGTCATTTAGAAAGAATGAGATTCGATTGACGATATGAATATACCGGGAAAATGTGAGTGGAAGTGTCGGAAGAGGGCGTCCAGGATAAACTTACCTTGACTATATCAACAACTTGTTACAAAAAGGTCAGGTTCATAGCACCCTTAATCGACGAAAGTGTATGAAAACATGTATGGATGTAGAAGAGGCGAGAGAGGTGTGTCAGGATCGTAGTATATGACTGTGGTCTCTGCCTACCCTTAAGGGATACCGGCGTGAGTGTATGTATGTATGTACATAAGTTTACCTCATACGTTTTTAAACTTAGTTTGGTTATTTAGATAGGATGAGTGAGATTTGAATGACGAAACAAATATATCGGGCAAAAATGAATGTGTGGGAAGAAGGGGCCCAGGAAAAATCTACCCTGATAAAATTAACAACTTGTCTTAAAAAGGTCAAATTTGTAGCACCCTTAATTGATGTGGACGAGGCGAGAGGGGTGTCTCAGGATTGTATTATGTTGCAAACTGTGGTCTCTGCCTACCCCTATGGGATTCCGGCGTGAGCGTATATATGTTTTAAAACTTACACAATTTAAACTCGTATATAGATAGGTTAATTTGCGTGACTTATCTCGATAAATTTATAATATGTTTTAACTGTATACTTACGTTACTAGCGGTTGATGTCGGGGTAATCGAAATGTAGGGGTAATAAAATGTTAAAATTTTTCGCAAAGTACTCTATAAACACGTAATACGTGTTAATTGGACGAGAGCCGTACGTAAAATGTAGGTTATTTAAGAACCAATTATAATATTTTTAAGATATACTTATTTTTATTTTATTTTTAAAATATATGCTATAATTTAAAACTAAATTCATTAGTGTGTGAACATTTTAGAGATATTCGCCAAAATACATTTCCTTGTTATGAATATTATAAACATGCCTATAAATTGGTATAGTGTTTAGAATTCTAATGGCTCCTCTTCGACATTGATAATCATACGATCAGCCATTATTGTTACGGTCATTGTGCTAGCATTCACACGATCGGTCATCGTCGGTGCGCGCACGCAACTGTACACGAATTCCCTTTGGCGTGCCCAAAAACCGACAACTCACCGATTATAGACAAACGTGGATCATATACTGGGCGATTATACACCGGTATGCCTTTCACAAAATCATGATACAATCATGAATAATGGCTAATTCTGATGAGGAGCTGTAAAATATATGCCCTTTTTTCAATTGTCGTTAATTAATTATAACAAAAGCGAGACAATTAATATACGTGCGGAAAGTTGTATAGCACGTTGAAGTCTTTTGTACTAATCGGGAAGTATGTGGTGGCAGTATGAATAAATAATTCGATTATTACTTTTTTAATTATACTTTTAATTACTATAGCGTAATAAGTTTTACGTGCAACGTTAGAGTATAATTGTTTTTCCTTGTTTCACATAATATTATTAGATATATCATAATCGAATCAATTTTTTCGTCTCAGTTATGAAAATTATAAGTAACGGAGATAATATTTTAGTCAAATTGTTTCAGTTATAAAATATTAATTTTTTTAATAAATATACATTATCTAGTCCCAAATTAGAATTCCGTGTCTTTGGTACCAGTTACCGCTACAATATCTACTATTATAAAATTGTTAAATGTCAAAATTTGTAAATCAAATATATTAAAAACAAATTACTCAGGTTAACTAATTAGTTCTTCTGAAACCAATTCAGTCAATATTTGTTTTTTTGAGCTTCACGCAAAAACGAGCAGGTAGATTTTAATCAAACTATTACAGTCTTAAAGGTAGTATTCCGCTTTAATTACTGCAGCATGTTTCATCAAAATTGATCCATAGAATTGAAGATATAGTTTGATCCCTGTTTTAGTAGTCGCCGTTAAGGTACGAGAACTCAAATAAGGCTAAGTTCTAAGGCTTTATATATAAATCTATGGTTGTTTCGGGATTTCCCATGTAGCGAAAAACTAATATTCACGCGAGCGAAGCCGCGGGAAAAAGCTAGTTACTCATACAGATAAATGCTTAAACATATACCTACAGATAAATATCCGCGACTCGTGTACAAACATTCGTACTTATAAAAGGAAATTTCTCCCTATTCGGATTCGAACCCGGGACCAATTGGCACATACAGTAAGGCCACTACTACTGTACCAATCAGTCATCAAATAATAATGAATAATTCTTTCTTTATTGTACAAATTACAAAAAAAATGTTATTAAAAATAAATCTACAGAGGCGAGTTTAACCCACAATTGAGCTTTCTACCAGCGAATCTTTGATATTTGAAAGATGCGGCAGTCCTTGTGAGGGTATAAAGTACAACAGGCATAAAGAAAGCATATCCTATACTACATAAAACCAATAACTGAAGTACTATACCTAACAAATGATAATATTTAATTATTATTTAGTTTTCAATAGGCTAACCTTTTGTATGAGTATGTTTACCGTCCCCTCATTCCCATCTTATTTGCACATTGCGATGCAGGTTGGGGTCGTGTGACCTTCAGCAGCGAGTCATCCGTGCCCTTTTCCCCACAGGTGGCTGCACACCTGTAATTACCTTGTAGGTACAATAAGGTTACTCTATATTTGCAGCAACTTAAGCGGCTAATTTAAGCGATTGCTGTTTTAAAAATTTATAACGGTACTGGCTGAGTCATTTTTATTTGTATAGCTAATTTATTTTAGAATG
>WUAW01000410.1:58629-76947 GCA_017165845.1 Thaumetopoea pityocampa | reverse complement strand
CAACTCCTGATCAACCGGATCGGACTGAACCTCTCCCTGCCAGCAGTAGTGTCCGCTATGCTGGTAGAGGATGCAGCGTGGGAGACCATAGCTTCCTTCTGCGAGGACGATTCCTCCCAGAAGGAGGCCGCTGAGCGGGATCGGGAAAGGGCCAATCCAGCTCGGTGAAGGCGCAGGCGCCGAGGCGACGGTGCAGCCCGCCTCGGCCGTCCAGCCCGATAGCTCGGGGCTCTATAATACGAGCCAATAGCCCGCCATTGGCGGTCCCTCCCTGCAATAATATCTGGCGGGGGGCTCGGGAATCGGACATTTGATCCCCGGGCAGGACGGTGATATGAGCGGCTCATATCGCCGTAAACACCATCAGTCAGGTGTTGAGGCGCTGCGGGGCAGTAGGTCCCCCCCCCCAGGAAGCGCTCGAAAGAGCGAGACACCGAGAGGCATCCACAGTGGATCCCGGAGCCCCTCAATATGTTGATTAAGGCCGCCAGTTTTTAGTCAGTAGGAGTCTGACATGCCCGCAAGTCGCGAGGGCGACTATGTAAGTCCTATGTAGGATTCCCTCTTTAAAAAAAGGCGTGTACTACTTTTATTGACTAAAAACTCTGCGGTAACCTTCATCGACACATCTCCGAGATCACTCTTAGACATCTCCGGAGCCTACGTGTATTTTACTCTTTGTAACCCCGAGCTACCACCGTCTTTTCCTACTCCTGAGATAGTAATATCCTATATCCCAAATTCCATATTCCTTGCTCTATACACCATTCCGACCTCACCCTCTTTCTTTTCCTTTTCGTGGGAACACAATGAGGAATTTTAACGCTTTTGAACCTTATAAAAATGGCGGCCTCGTGATTCGCCACCCGATATCTCGTTTCTCGCGGGGGTGAAATGTGGGCTACGGAAAGCCACTTTGCTTGTAGCAAGTGGAAAAAAGTGATCTCTGCCTACCCCAGTAGTATAGTAGTCAGTATCCCCGCCCGTCACGTGGGAGACCGAGGTTCGATTCCCCGCCGAAGTCAGGATAAAAAGGCGTGATTGTATGTATGCAAAATAAAAAACACATCGTAAAGTTCATATCGCTTTAATGTTTAAACTATTGCCAATTTCTTAAATCACATGGAACAAACAATAAGTTTTAAACAAAATACTTTAACTTACAATTTAAGAAATTAAATAATTAATATTAAACTACAATCGTATTGATAAACAATAACAGAGCTGATCGCCACGATATTTTATCGCACGAGTATTCGATATCAGCGGTGCGATACACAGCGCCAAGACTTGTTAGTTATTAAATAACATTCAAGAAAATAAAAAGATACACCGAGCAATCCAAGTTGGCCAGAATGATCTTGTGTGACTGTATTTCTATCTCTGTTCCACTTATAGCCAGCAAGGCTCGTAAACGGTCAATAAAGGTTTTTAACTATTTCGTATATCGTTTTCGTTCAAAACGAAATCGATAAGCCTCTTGAGCCTTTATCCTCGGCGGCGTTACATCAAACAACTTTCAAGGGTATGTGGTTAATAACGGTTAATGAACGCTAACTTTAAAGAGAACTTTATTTTCAAATAACGTTTAATATACCGGTTGAAAGGAACCAAACTGAAATTATTATGTTCCTGTGTACTTGTAGCCAAACTAGTTTGAAAATTTAACCAATTTCCGAGCCCAGCCTCTAATCGAGTGTTCCGCGACTGTTCGGAAAAGCTAACTTCACTTCGGTCAAGTTAGATTGCTTGTATGTAAACTGTATTAGACGTTCAACTAACGGACTATGAGACTATGCGTCTTTATTTGAGAAGTTTAACATTTTATCGCCACACGAATCTTTTGTTCGGACTGCACAAACCTGTTCGCTTCACCTATTAGTCCACATCAGTTTAGAGGACTTCTTTGACCCCTTCCCGTGGCGTTTATCTGGACGTAACTTGGGCCCAAGTGTTATGGGTCAAATTAACATTAGTATCTTAGCAGCTTTCTAATGCATAATACTTATAACGTGGTAGGCTGACCCATTTTAAATTTATTTTATAATGCGTGTATTTCCCATACAGCGCATTGGTAAGACCGGGAAAAACGATTTATAAAATTAACTTCAAATCCCTCAATCTGCACAACATCAATGTCGCAGAGAATACGAATAATGTTGACACCATACCTTTTGTTTTTATTGAAGTGTATGTTACTTTTATTAAGAGACAATGGTAGTAATTCTCTTATAACAGAACATAAGTAAATTTAGACTCCCTATCTTTTCCTAATGCCAAACACCAAAACGATATAGCAAACATTTTTAGCGAGTACCGACCTACATTTCTGTCAAAATGTACAAAAAAATAATGTATTTTTGTGTATCTTTATTCGGCGTCTAAACGAAACTGACAGCGCCAAAATTGTAGTTATCTCCTTTTGGCTTTAAACATTAGAAAAAGACAGGGAGAGTCTAAATTTAGTTCTAATACAACAGAATTACCACCAATCACAAATATAGTGTTTACAACAAAACAACATTAATACTTAAAATACGGCTCCTATACCATAGGTTTAACGCGAACTGAGGGTTTTCTGTAATTGACGGCAATACGGCTGTGATTCAAATGGTTTACTACCGTTAACGTCATAAACTTATAAGACAATCGGCTAACTTCACGACGTCGCAATCACGCACAAATGAGTGAAGTTTTGTCGCTGACATGTGAGACTTTTAACATTAACGGCTTACGACGGATAATAAAAATAAAATTCGAAATCAACAAATTGAGCCTTACAAAAAATGAATAGCGAGCGACGTTCTAGAATTAACTTCGAACAGACCTTTGTGAACTGACGTATTTAATGCGAAGTCTCAATCTACGTACATTTTGATGTGGAATCCGTTGATTTCTATAACGAACTGAATATAAAATTCAACCAAATCGAACCAATGACAAGAGTCTAAACTAATCGATATAGCCGACAGAATTTCCAAATATCTGTAAATTTAAGATCTGGTCGAATTCTCGTTGATAGGGCGCAATTCGTGTCCAGCATTGGTCTTGTAGCAGTTGATCATAAACACCACTGGAACAATCTGAGCGATACATTTGGCACCTTGACACCCTGTTAATCTTACAAGCTTAATACATTGCGGAGGCCAATTGGGTTTTTGGTTTCAAGAAATCCAATACCCTACAGTTGTTTTACATTTTAAATGTACTAACACCTAGTTAAACTTCCTATGCATGTTAATACAGAGTGCAAATGAAACGTCCATAAAAAAAGTAAGGATAAGGGACTATGGATCGTAATATCAAAAAGGTGGATGTGCCAACGTTTAATTCAAAAGACGCATAGCTCTAAAAATAATACTAAACGAAAACTATATTATAAAAAATAATAATAATAAAGATTTGTTTATATCACAAATTTTATTTTTCACTATTTATAATTTTAGAAGGTAATACGCCGATACTATAAGAAATAACAAAATTATTTTGCTGCTAAATATAATTTTAAAAACAAAAAAGATGGATCATGTTCTTGACCCTCTTATTTATAAAACAATCACGAGCCGGTGTAGTTCAACCGCTTATCCTCCAACCAACCGTGATTAGTTTGCATTACATGTCAAACAGTAAAAATACATTAAACTTAATTATTAATGACAGTGTATTATTGGTTACAATAAAACAAATTTAATATTACACCACTAAGGGCTGTCCATTTGAACGGTGCGGTCTGTCGTATTCACCAATCCCGGACCTCTCAAATCCGTTGGTAACCATAGGCATCATTCTTTTTTTAAAAGTGCATTTTACGTATAAATTATTTAACTTAACCGTTGCGTAAATATAAAGAACTGATAGAACGCTAAAATAATTGGCAGGGTTTTGGTAATTATGAGCAAATGCCCCACAATGGGTCGGAGGTTAGAGTGCTCCACGAGTCACTGTTCACATTTCTTGGGCTCTTGTGATATCACGTGACCCCCCTGCGCAGTAGTTTAAAACGTTTCACCTTCCAAAATTTCATCTCCTCCATATGATATACAAAAATAAAACAGCCTGTATTAATTAATTTAACTGTAAATGTGCAGCGCGTGATTATTGGCGTTAAGTGACAAGTGATGATGATTTTGTAAGCGATGAATTTTGGTAGAATAAAAAAGTAATAGTTATCGTTGCATCTCTTTCGGACAAGGAACATCTGTTACAATTAGATACTTTCCGCCAAATGATCTCAAGATCAAGCTACTACGCAAGTTCGGCACACGATATACGCCAGGGCCCAGGATAATTCCCGCGAATTATACTAACCTATGCCCCACGTAATACGGCATATAGACGCAACGGATTATCGAATTTGAATAATACTTCTGGCAATATTCTGGCTACATCGTAATTCTAGAATGATCACTTAAATACATATTTCATTGCTTAACATGCATACGAAAAAAAAACTGAACGTTTCATATGGACGCCGAGCACGTTACAAGTACAACCGCGCCCGTCCAAAAAGCCCGCGCATTTATTTACCTAAATCAATTTTTTTTTCGTTTTTTTTTTAAATAAATTTCATTGAAAATAATACACATATATCGCTAATATTTATAATATTACAATACCAAACTCGTCATATTACTTCTACGATAAGCATGTGGCATGTTCACTTCAAGCTGACTACACAAGCTGCAATTTAATCGACTTCCATTGAAATAGACTATTTAAACAAAATCGAAATTGAAACAAAATCAACTCAGCGTTGAAATCGTACAGATATAAACCATTAAAGCAGTTATACAACGCAAACTACTTACACGACTGATTGGCACAGTAGAAGTGACCCTGTTTTCTGTGCCATTAAGTCCGGGGTTCGAACCCTTCGAAACTTCGTGTGATGAACACAAACGTTTGTACTAGAGTCAAGACATATTTATCTATATTCCATATCTGAGCATCAGGGCAGACAGAAATCTAGTGGTTTTCAGTGGCAAGTTCCACATACCTATCAATTACGCCCCGAAAGACGACAGACATTTCCACTCGTAAAAAAGGGTATACCGAAACAATCAAGATCACCTGTGCGACAAATCGGCGGGTAGGAAACAATCAAGTCAGCGTTTCTCAACGTTTTACATGTTATAAATGACAGCTACACGTAATTAACTTTGAGAGCAACCTATATTATATTATATTTTACAAATGAATGTACTCGTAAATTGTCGCAGCGTATGTAGTTAAGCCTAAGTTACTCCAACCGTAGCTCCCCAAATGCCACAACTAAATTTTGACAGTTGCTAATGAATTATAATCATGCTAACCCTTTTTCGTCTATACAATTTGTCGTAACCTAAAAAGGGATGACACTATTTTCACTCGCTAATATCACTCACAATGAAATACTCGAGCAGTATCAAGTAAAGAGAACGCATATTAAAAAATAATATGCAACTAAAATGTACTCAATTGTAATCTATGTAAAAAGAATATGCCAGTTTGTACAAGTTTGTATTACGTAATGAGAATTTATAATGTAATATTTATCTAAATTAGTGTAAAAATATTATATAATATTTATGTTCATATTATTTTGCTTAATAAATACGACGATAGTGCTTTTAAAATGCCTTATATTTTAGAAACGACGTAATACCATAATAAATTTTAATTAATACATATTTCAATATTTTTGTACTATATTTCGCTATTGGACAATGATTCCAAAATGATTGTTTCTGTATTTAATTTTTATAGTTGGAAATTATAATTTGGATTTAAATTATTTATAAATTGAATGTGAGAGTAATATTTTAAATTATAAACCTAAAAAAAATTAGTAAATAATCATCGATTGCGATCTTGGTTCAAAAATATTAAAATATATATATATATATATTCGTTAAATATTATTTTCATATTACAATTATATGCAGGTCTCCACTATCGCATATTATCGCACAGGACATATTGTATATTAATTTGGCGTGGATAAAAGACCACGATTGCTTGATCGGCGATCGAAATACTTCCGTTTCGGACTGAAGGTAACATTTACCAGTAACCGATAAGTTTATAGACCGCTGAACAATTGGTGTGTGGCAATCTGTATAACAATTAGTAAATTCCACGTACTTCAGATGAACGAAATTCCCTTGTCTACGTAAATGAAATCGTATGGTTTAGGAGGGGGGGTCACAAATAGAGAGCGTATTATTTACAGTAGCATTACAATAAATAGATAACTTAAATTTAATACTATCGAACTCCATACAACTATTATTTCATTCTACATATAACCGAGGTCCCCAAACTATTTCGTCTCGTAAACTATTCGCCATGTTTTAGCCTGTGCTTGGCTAATTTGCAAAATACAATTATTTTGCAAATTCATCAACTTCAAATGTGTTTTTGACATCTGCTCTAGTGCTGGTCACTTTGAAACATTTTTAACTGTAACGTCAAAGTCAATGACCCCTAGGGGGGTCGATATATACCACTTTGACTATCAATGGCCTATACAATTGGATATTTCATTACTTTTAAAAATCGAACTTAAATTAAGAGTAACGTCACATTGTGCTTATAGCACGCATTCTTTTTCATATTTTTTACTAATATTCAACAAAATTTAAATAAAAATGGCGCGAGAAGGCTCCGCCATGTTTGTGTGAGTCAGAGACATTGACGTCAGTTTAAATTACGTATGTCACACGATACAGCGGTCACGATGACGATGTGGCGTCATTAGTGATTCATTAAATATAGCGCTTGCGATCATGTGACCGAAATTAAAAAGATATTTATATTTTATTTGAAGTTTTAATAAATGATATTACATTTTTTTTTTTGTATAATGAATTATTTTATTGAAACACTAACATTTTAAGATTATATTACCACGAGTTGTATTTTAGTATAGTGAAATACCCAATTTGAGTTGATTTTAATTCTCAGATTATCCGCTCGGAGCGCTGTACACGTTTTCATCATTTGTCATGACAGACATTGCCGCATCAGTATGAACATTTCAGAGTTCAAAGCGTAAATGCGTGTTGATACTGCAAAAAATTATTGCGACTTCATATCGATAAAAGATTGGAGGACGGAAAAAATTATTGCCTAAAACTACACAGCAATAGCTTCGTTTTTCGACGCGGCTGCAAATATTGAGCTCGAACGAATTAATGAATGAACGAACGGACGAATGAATGAACGTTTTCTTTGCCAGAATATAGTCTTGTCAAATCTTGATAAATACATTTAATTATTTACTCGTAAACATATTACACAATGTGTAAAATCGGACTTAAGGCCTGACGCATTTTCTACCAGTCTACCTTTGGATGGTGCTGTGATAATACTATAGATGTAAAGAGCACGACTGATATATATACGGACTAAAGAACTATCATGAGAATAATACATATATGTATGGATATCCATATAATATAGTAAAACATAAAATACATAACACTATCATGCCGATGATTGCGCCAATTCTTGAAAAAGATGAATATAATGGGTTTTATTAAAACCTTCACCTCTTAAGGACGCCACTCACGATACAGCCCAGTGCAACCGACCTATTAAAATGCACTCTGTGGACGGAGACGTCTCTCCGGATGGATCGTCAACGACAGACTTTAAAAGCGCTCTTGCTAGTTTGCATGACAGAATAGAATATATAAGAGATCACATATAATGAATCCATATATGTCAGGATTTAACTTTACCCAGGCCGCAATCGAAACGGATTATTTCAACATGTACTTCATGACGCTATTAATTTACATACAGACAAACTTTAAATATTTAGACAAATATGCCTATATTTGAGAAAATAACGCAATTTCATATGTGCAACCAGATAGTAAAAAAAAAAGGAAATAATCTTACATTTGGCTATTTACATACACTCACGCTGGTGTCCCATAGCGGTAGATAGACTAGTTTACCGTGCTACGATTTTGACACACCTCTTTTGTCTCATCCACATTCGAACAACTTTTTTTACACTTCCGTGAGTATTAGACTTTGTTCAAGATAGGTTTCCTTGTGCGCCATAGTTTTGTCAGCCAAATTACGCTCATCACAAATACTCTGAGCATTTCTGTCTTGATCCTTGTCACTACGTCATAATTCACTTTTCTTTCAAACTAAATATATCAACATCAGATTTCTTTATCAGTAGTCTACATTTCGCTGTATAAAAGACGCCACCGTCAAAGATTATGCCAGGACGATTCTATTCAGCGTGTGAATCCACACAAAATTAGAGTCCTAATAGAACTTGCGTTGGAGTTAAACTAATTCAAAATTCTGGTAGATACTCCAGTATTTAGTTTATAATATTCATATATTACTCGCGTAGACACTAAAATGTATAGACTCAAGCAGACAGTATTTACAAACTCGACTAAGCACTAATACAATTGTGTACGACGATGTACGCAATGAGTAAAAAGACAAAAAAAATGAATGCATACATTCATTATCGCACCGGTGCGTAGTTATATGGTATATGGATACATCTTATCATATTAAAATATCAAAATATTGTGTTTGTCGCCACCTAACACCCTTCCGTAGGGGTCAAACTACACAAACCGACAGCGAATTCTTGCAGAATCCGGCTCGAACAAGGACCATGTTCACGACCGCACTGCACTAACGAGCGCCCTTTGGCGACTCTACGAAATAAAACCACCTTCGATAGCTCGGTACAGAACCGGTGGTTTTATTTCGGCAGTCGCCAGAGGGCGCTCGTTAGTGCAATGTGGTCGTGTACAACAAGGAATACTAAATCTGCATTTTATTACAAAACGCTATCCCTACACTTCTGTCAAAGATTGTTTTATCGCGTTTAATTTATCGACTGATATTTTTCTGATGGTTAAGACTGATAGTTAATATTAGGTCTTTACCTATGAAATTGCCGTTTAGTATACAGAAACACAAGTCATTTTCATATAAATATTTTATTATTTCTATCAATCAAAATATACACCCATGCTATCGATGCATCTCTGCCAGCGCAGTGGCAATTTTTCAATGCCCTTCTTGAAGAAGCCAGGCGTATGGGAGCCAACAAACTCTTCAAAGGCATTTTGAACTGCCTCTCGGGTATTGAATTTTTTCCCTGTCAAAAAGTTGTCCAAATTTTGGAAAAAGCAGAAGTCTGTCGGCGCAAGGTCTGGTGAGTATGGTGGATGATGCAAAACTTCCAACCCTAGCTCTTGTTGCTCAGAGACCGTCTGTTGTGCCGTATGACGTCAAGCGTTGTCGTGTACGATCAGCGGGGACGAACGATTAACCAAGGCTGGCCGGAGATTTGCGAGCTTCTCCATCAGTGTCCAGCTCCTCGCAGTACACATTCGCAGTAATGTTACTGCCATTTGGTAAAAAGCTGTGATGAATTATACCGCCACTAGACCACCAAATAGTGACCATAACTTTTTAGGGGTAAGTTTTCGTTTGGGGCATTGCCTAGGTGCTGAACCAGGGTCTAACCAAGATGATAACCGCTTACGATTATCAAAAAGAATCCATTTTTCATCGCAAGTGACAATGCGGTTCAAAATCCCTTTGTTTCTGTCTGTTAAGCAACGCAAGGCAGACCTCAAAGCGTTCGTCGCGCTGGCGATCGTCTAGTTCGTGCGGCACCCATTTATCAAGTTGTTTTACCTTACCAGTTTGACGCAATTAGACCAATATTGTTTTGATGCTAACGTTGAAAGCTGCTGCTAACTCAACCGTAGATTGAGTATCGTCAGCTTCCACTATCGCCTTTAATTCGTCGTTGTTGACTTTAGTTTTTGGGCGACCACGGGGTTCATTTTTTAGATTAAAATTTCCATGTTGTAAGCGTTCAAAGCAATAACGAGTCGTGCGCTCGCTTGTAGTGTTCACTCCGTACACATAATCAATGTTTCGAGCCGTTTGTGCGGCATTGCTACCGCGACGGAACTCGTATTCCATAATTACCCGTATTTTTATCGTGTCCATATTGATGAAAAAGATACAAATGTAGTGAAAACAAAACACTAATCAGTAAACAAATGCCTGAATTTGAAAATAGAATTCCATATTTTTTAAAGAAAATTCATTTGAATTTAGAATGTATTGCCAGCCATACATACATTACGTTTCAAATGGCCAGTATTGTACAACGGCAACTTCATAGGTAAAGACCTATTATTAAACGGACTGTTGAAAACAACATGTGGAATCTCAATTATATATAAAACTTAATGTTCGCATGTATAAATCAGAAATGCTTCTCTCTTAATACATAAAAGTTTGAATAGTCGCAAAGCTACTACTTTCTCTTCCTACTCCTTCCGAGATAGTAGTTCCTATATCCTATAGTCCTTTTCCCATGTTCCTTGCTCAACCTACCTACCTCACCCTCATTCCTTTCCTCTTCACGTGTGAACGCAATGTGGAACTTTAACACTTGAACCTCATAAAATAGCGGCGTCGTGGTTCGCCAACCGACACATGTCGTTTTCCGCGGAGGTGATAAATGGGCTACGGATGGCTAATTTGCTACACTAAATCGATCGTAGCAAGTGAAAAGAAGTGGTCTCTACCTATTGCAATTCTTCGGTAGTATAGTGATCAGTGTCCCCGCCTGTCACATGGGAGACCGGCGTTCGATTCCCCGCCGAATAACCAGATAAAAAGGCGTGACTGTGTGTGTATGTATGTAAAAAAATAATTTTCAAAATAGTTTTTTTTTATATGATATTAATTAAACTTTACATTATTAGATAACACGATTTTGGACGGAACGGTATAAATAATAATAGCAGCCTACGTAAAATATTTGCATTCTGTATTTACTTATCTCATAAAATGAACCTTGTTATTTCTAAATTGATAACAAAATTATGGTCGTATTAAAAAATTGAATCTTAAGAGGCAAAATTGCGGTTGAGCAGCGGGCTAATACGGGGCGGTTGTGAAAGTCATATTACACATACAAGTCTACTTTTTGACTATGAAATTGTCATCCGAAATCATATATCAGATGAGACAGATCTACTGTTTAGCATAGACAGTCAATATGATAGGTATGGTCCAGTGTGGGGGCCACACCGAGATGCTGTGAGTTGCTTAGCATTCCAGCCTAATGTACCCTACCTTTAAATGATATATAACAGGAGTCGACAACCTTTTTTTTTCACCGCGGGTCAGTCAACCAGAATGTGAGCATTGAGAGTGAGCACCCAAACGTCTCTGGTTTGGGTCAGAGATATTTTCCAAATCTTTTTGATTTTTATATAATTATACTTTATTTTCGGAACTAAAATTTGAAATTATATACAGATAAATGAATATTTGATTGTCCCAAAATACAAGTCACCCAGGGGACCCATTATACCACAGAGCCCAGTTCTGTTCTCAGCCCTAAATGTGGCAATAAAATACAAGTCGTCAGCCCTTCATGAAATATTAATGTATATTAATGTTTATTTTTAAACAATAGAAAAAAAATGATGTAATATGATAACACTTTATTTGAACACATTAGTCCCGCCGTTACGAATAAGTCGATTCATCCATTAGTTTGTTTACGCAACGGTCAGTTTCACTAATAAACTTCATGCACTATGTTTAAAGATGGACCTAATGCCTAAAGGCGTTCGCTATCGATTAACCTTTGCAAGATACTGATTGATATACCGGAAAATTTATAAACTGATACAATATAAAAATATAATATACATATAGATAAACCCATATATATAATTAGAATTTATGTATAAATAAATACATAATTACGACACCGATATCTTAGCAAAGGAATGCAATGGTTGCTAAATACCCCTTTAGTTGAAATCTCATTGGATTAGGATATTTGTACGCGAACGTGACAAACATTTCATCACAATCAGCCTGTGAAATTCTACAGCTTGACATGGGCCTCCTCCTCGGGGGGCGGGAGGGGGGGGGGGGCAGGGGGCTTTGCCATAATCTCCACCCTTGACAGACCTTTTAGAGACAACGTTACTACCTGTTATCCTAGTACAGACTTCAACTAATTCTCACAGCACCCACGGGATATAATGCGAGTGACGCCATAGCGTCACTCGCATTTGCGCTATAGCGTCGCTCGAATAAATTAACGTCGCTCGAATAAATGTTTGCTGTACATTATAATGCCGGAGCCGTACAGCAAACATTTATTAAAATTTAATCCAGAGAACATACATAATTGTCTATATAATATGTATTATGGTTACTGCTCATATTATACACAAATAATTTCTAAACTTCGGCATCAAGGACCATAACAATATACAATTCAAACAAATATATACTTATTTGCCTCGAAACATACAGCCCGTAAATCAAAATAAGCATATTATTATTATAATGTTACAGTTTATAAAACTACTGCGGGCAGAAACTAGTTTAAAAGCACGAAACGTAGTATTTTCGGAGGGCAAGCATTTCTGATCAAAAACACATGTTCGAACTTGAAATTGAACCGTACGAGTACTGTTTTGAAACGACTAGTATATGCAATTCAAGCCCCATTCGCAGGGGGCATACATATGCTATGTTTAGACGAGAATGATAAACATTAACTAGAATGCCAGTATTGTATGTATAAGTTTACAATAGCGTCCCGATTTTTTGATATTTAAATAAGGTGCATAACGTAAAACTTTAAGCTCGATGATATCCGTGTAAAATACGAGTATTTAAATGAGGTGCACAACGTAACATTTTCAATTCGATGACATCCGTGTTCGATATTTAAGTGAGGAGAGTAACGTAATATTTTGAGCTCAATGATATCGGTGTTCGATATTTAAATGAGGTGCGTAACATACCATTTTGGGCTGGATGACATCCGTGTTCGATATTTAAATGGAGTGCGTAATTTGGTTTGGATGACATCCGTGTTCAATATTTAAATGAGGTGCGTAACGTACCATTTTGGGCTTAATGACATCCATGTTCAATATTTAAATGAGATGCATAAAGTAACACTTTGAGCTGGATGGCATCCGTGTTCAATATTCGAATGAGGTGCATAACTAACATTTTGAGCTGGATGACATCCGTGTTCGATATTCAAATTAGATGCGTAACGTGCCTTTTTTGATCGGATGACATCAGTGTTCAATATTTAACAACGAACAGAACAATTCACATGCAAGTGCACAATTCCTGAAAACTTTCAAAGGAAATGCGCAGTTATTTATTTCTGTATGATAAATACAATGATAATTATAACAAAATTATAGTTTCATGAAATAAGGCTTTTATGCACTGAAAAGAAAAACAAAAAAATGTTTGAAAATAAAGGTTTTATTCATCAACGATAGGATAAGCAACAATCCAGTACAAATAACTTTAATTTAAAAAGTTATTTGTACTGGATTATTAACTTCATAAAAAATATGGATTGAGTTGCATCCTACCGTTGTAAAAAATCTTAATATTCAAAGACCCTTTTACTTCTTAGTACCTATAAATGTTTCTCTAGTTTTATCAAACTATAATTTTGTTTTTTTTTTGTCTTAATTATATCATGCGTAATATTCATAATATTCGTACATTTGGAATCAATTAAAAATTTAATTAACCGATTCCATTACATACATACATACATAAAAGTTAAGCTGATATAATGCTCATAAATAAAAACAACAAAGTTATCCAATAATCGGATATCACAGGAGGGCAAGCCACAATTATTCGAATTAGCTGGACATTTAGCTGGACTTCTATTTTGTACCGAAACCGATACGGGTTAAGTGTGAAAACAATTCGCTTAAAAATGTATTAAATGTTCTTTATATCTTACAGCCGATTAATGAACCGTCAAATGTTAGTTAACCGCGACTTAGCAGCTTATAAATATAAATAATATATAGTCACAATCAAAACCTCAATAGCTAAAGAAAATATTGCTTATCCCATTATTATACTAATGAATATTCGAAATCGACATTTTTTATAGACAATAGCTTTGTAGCCGACTGCTAATTGCATTGGCAACTACTAGTGGACTGAATTTCATTCAAAATATGTATTTAAAATATATAATCAACTCATACACAAGATTTCGTTTTAAACTATATGTGAGAATTGTATAAATATGTAACAATTTAGTGTTAGTTTGTACACACATTTAACGTTCAGAAATAAAAAAAAATCGTACTTTAGTACAATTTTTAATTACGGAGACCAAAATGACATTTTGTGTTGCCAGTAATAATGTGTTGAACATCGATCGGAACTAATAGCAAAACACTCGTATTATTACTTTTTTTTCTGTAAAATATCTCAACAATGGTTATATCATGTTAAAAACACAAACCTGAATTACTTTTACCCTAAGAAAACTGTATAGCAATTTCAGTATATATTAGGAAGCTATGAACAAAAAAATTCAATCACGTATATATATTTTTTATGGCAACTAGCAGTCACATATATTACATTATAAGTGTTGTTATAATTATAAAATATATAAATCTAGTCCTACAGTACCACACAGATACTTTTTGTATAACTGAAACAGGTGACAAGAGAAAATGTCATAAATAAAAAAAAATACAGTAAATATATGTGCATTATACATTAATCTCCTATTAAAACACTTGACCGTTATTCGAGGCTTAACATTGAGAGCGGCATATCCGTTTCCCGTGGTTTTTAACAATTTCACTACTCTTTTATAACTTTTTATCACGTGTTTCCGGTGTCTTGTGCAGGCAGTGGCGCCCTCTAACATTTATCCCTGAGGGTGCCATTTTTCCTCATTGGCGTTTTCATTCCCGTGTAAAGAACACCTATCTTCCAAGGTGCAACCAATTTTAAATTTTAGTGTCTATACGCGTTCTAAGTATTAATAACTGTTATACCAGACAAACCAAGCATCTGTAAGTAATTTGAGAATTATATTGTATAAATGATAATCACGTGTTATTGTCCATTTTGAATTCAGTTTACAATACTACATAAGTATTTTTAAATGTGAATTTGTGTAAAGCAAGCATTGCACAGATTTATAGTCAAAAGATATAAATGATATCACACACCCTCATTTTAACTTAAATATTCTTATAAAGTCGTAGGTGGGGATGCTGATACTCAAAAATTTGATACTAAAAAGCAGGCCCGTATGTTTACGGATCTTGAATGAGCGGGCAGATAAAATACAATGATTCATTAGTATAGTTGGGCTAAGGCAAACAAACCTTTTGCCATTATTACTTCGTGTCCTTAACCTTTTGGCTTCAAAAGGAACTATCTATCTGTAGCCCAGTGTCATCACTTGTGTGTTAGTTTATAAAATTGCTAATTTAACGTTATTGATACATCCTATAAAAATAAATGGCATTGGTATAATATTTAAATATTGAGACGTCTGAGCTGTTGGTTTTCTCCAGAGACTAGTAGCGAAAGGGTTAAAACAAAAATATGGCCATAGAGCTGATATTTTTGCTTCTTAAACACGTGAAAGATCTCGAAGATCGTGAACATGTTACTAAGTACAGTACCAGAACTATTAATACTAACCAACTTGATAATCCATTTGTTCTTAAAACAGGTGTTCGGATTTTACTTTATCTGGAGAACTTCTTAATTGCATCAACAGGCTGTTAATCCGCGCAACCATGTACTAATGAATTTGTATTTGCTTGGACGGTGCATCAACCTCGATAAATCGATACCAACCCTTCAAGTCTGGTATTTTCAGGGTTACTATGGAATACATGGAACATCCTAAACATTGTTGGCAAAAAGAAAAGATTTCGAATGTTATGCTTAAGACTAATCTAAACTTAAATCCTGAACTAGTATCGTTAACCAAAGCACGGATCATTTTTTGAAAGATTTTTTGGGAAGAGCCCATGATAAATGTAAATTATTCGTAACTGTAAAAGGACCTTCTGAAGCTGCCTCACGAGCGGTAGTTTAACCTGGTTAGTATAAGGTGGGTAGTGGCCTCTCAACATTGGATAAATTATCCATTAGACGAAGTGCTGGAAGGTGGGCATTTGGCGCTCTGTTAATAACTTTCAGAAGTTCTACAGTTTCTATCGATAATTATAGCCCCTGTCTACGCAATTATTTACGCCAACTGATTAATATTACATAATTACCTAACAAAATAACAAATGGACAGACAGAATATATTTTTCACTTAATTACTTAATAACGTTTATCCTATAAAACAAACATGTTTGGTTGATTGTTCGACTTTAATTTTGCATTGTGTTAAGGCTACTGTTTGATCTAAATCAACTACAATTATGAGCAGTCTGTATAAACTGATTATTTTTGATCAATATCAGCAATCGGTAGAAGGCGTTTAAGATCCTCTCCTTCTGCGTTAACAATTTCTATAAGATTAACACACCGCAGTATTTATCACTGATTTTGATTATGTACAGTCCTTAATTCTATATACTTGTTTGTTCAGTGCAGTAAAGCAGCTAAAAATTATAGCCATATAATATAATGAGTAACTTGTTATTACTGTTGGTATTAATACTTTATGTTTACATACATTACATTTTAGTGTATATATTTACATGTATGGTCACACTGGCGTTTCTTTTACAAACATGCACTTTCCGCTGTCTCACCAGGCGATAACAAACATATCTCAATATTAAGCCTCGAATAACGGTGAAGTGTTTTAATAGCGACGTTTTCCCTGAAAGAAAACGCATATTAAAATACTTACCTTATTCGAGGCTTACTTTATAAACCTGCCTGGTGATTAAAGCCAATGAGGAAAAAGGCATCCTCTGGGATAAACTAAATGGTAGAGGGCGCCACTGCCTGCACGAGACACCGGAAACACGTGATAAAAATTATAAAAGAGTAGTGAAATTGATAAAAACTACGGGAAACGAATATGCCGCTCTCAATATTAAGCCTCGAATAAGGTATTTTAATATGCGTTTTCCTTCAGGGTAAACGCCGCTAATAATTTAGTACCATAAAGATCTCATGAACAATGTGTTTTCTCCATAATAGAGACAATAAGAAAAGTGTTAAAGGGCATATTTACAGCCATTTAAAATCATTTTACTCATTAGTCTTTAGGCTAGATTGTAAACTTTTGAGGTACCTTCATAAATATTTTTACTATACTTTAAATAATTTAAAAAAAAAATACTACATTATCGACTACTCCAAATTATTTTGACGATTTTTGCTTCATAAAAAAATCTTAATAATATCGACTCGGAAAAATTTTGAAGTGCTATAAAATAGCGTTATTTAAAGCCAGCATAGGTATGTAATGACGTCGACGAGGCGTGTAAGCTCTTTGAGCGAATCATTGCAGACCGCCTCGTCGAGCACCTGTCGCAAACAGGCCCGGACCTAGATGAGCGGCAGTTCGGATTCCGTCGAGGTCGTTCGACCATAGACGCGGTGGACCGGGTGAAACGGATGTCAGCGGAGGCTACGTGCTGCGGAGAGGTGCTGTTGGCGGTGTCGCTAGACATCGCCAACGCTTTTAACGGCCTCCCCTATGGTAGCATCCTCGAGGCGCTGAGGTACCATAGGGTCTCGCAGTACCTCCGCTGCATCATCGCAGACTACCTGTCCGGCCGGTACATAATCTACCCCGGACAGGAGGCCTGGCACAGGCGACGGGTCACATGCGATATTCCACAGGGCTCGGTTTTGGGCCCACTTCTGTGGAACATCGCGTATGACTGGGTTCTGCGCGGTGCCCTGCTTGGCGGAGTGACCGTCACGTGCTACGCCGACGACACGCTGGTCACGGCCAGGGGCCATACGCACCGGCAAGCGGCCTTACTTGCGACGGCTGGCGTGTCGCGAATACGGTCACTCGGGCTCAGAGTGGCCCTAGAGAAGACGGAGACCACATACTTCAGCGGGCCCAGGAACAACCCACCACCGAACTCGCACATCGTGGTGGGTGGGGTCACGATCATCATTGGCCCCACAATGAAGTACCTGGGCCTTACGCTTGATGGTCGCTGGAGTATTCTGCCTCACTTTAGGGCATTGGCGCCGAAGCTCATGAGGACGGCGGGAGCACTCTCGCGTCTCCTCCCCAACTTGGGCGGCCCGGAGGCGTCCTGCAGCAAGCTGTACACGGGCATCGTGCGCTCCCAGGCGCTTTACGGAGCGCCTATGTGGGCGGAAAATCTGACGGCCCAAAACAGGGCGCTGCTGCGACGTCCGCAGCGCGCCATGGCCGTCAGAGTGGCTACCGCACGGTGTCCTTTGAGGCGGCTATGCTGCTTGCGGGGACACCTCCGTGGCATTTGGAGGCGAAGGCCCTTGCGCGCCTATACTGGTGGCGCAAGG
>WUAW01000410.1:20893-32145 GCA_017165845.1 Thaumetopoea pityocampa | reverse complement strand
CAAACAAACAAACATCGACGGATTTGGTTTCAGAAGCCCTTAATTAGTCGATCTGAGTAGTTTGTTATTAACATCTTTCATTTACAAAATTTGACATTTAACAATTTTATAACAGTGTAGATAGGTGTGCCCCGACGTAATGAAGTGAGGGAAGCTTAGTATATGATAACATAATACCAATTATATTACGGTATTGAATTAACCGAACGTGTTGAAGAACATTTCGTACCAAAGTTTAATTGGAAAGTTCCTAGAACAGAGATATAAGCTAACCAAGAATTGAGCGCAGCAATTCTCAGAATTGATAAAATCATCATTCATGACTTTTTAAATATAAATTTAGTTTTTTAATATAAGTTTAGTTTATGAGTTAGTTACTTTTTAATAGTTTCAATTTTTATGAAAATCGACCCCTATGACACTCCTACGAGCACTTTTCACTATCACCCATACTTTTGAATTTGGCCGTGTATGTCCAGATGAAAAATCCGCCGTATACAAAGATTATTTATTTTTTTACAGTTTATACATAAAATATGTAACGGTGGACTTAGCGCCTTAGTCATTTTCTACCAGTCTACCTTGTCTAAAAAATAAGTGCATTCACGGACGAAAAGTTCGGAGACCACTACGAGTATAGTCCTTTGTGGTCCACGGACCACCAGTTAATAACCACTGGTTTACATAATACGCCCCGTTAACCCCTTAACTTGTGCGCTCGAGTTAATTCGAGCGCGCTAAACAGGCCAAACTGTGCACATTGGAGATAATTCGAGCGGCATTGTATTTTATACTGCTATAATTTTTCACATTCGAATATAATCGAGTATTATTTTTGCAAAGACAATGTTCTAAAGTGTGTTTTTTACATGAAAATAATTGTAGTTTTTTTGGACGGTTTTTTTTTTTTTTTTTTCAAAAATCTGTGCACTAAGAGGTTAATTTTCTTATTTTTATTCAAATAATAATAAGATTCGACGACATAGCGTAACAATTGTTCTAATTTTGAGTCGCGTCTTGTTCATGGCGAGTAAGCTTGATGGCACGAGCAGAATCACTTAACATCAATCATCAAGTCTGACCGTTCAGAGTTCTGTTATTATTGGTGTATATTTAAATTTATGACTGTTTGAAGTTTTTAATAGCTTGGAGTGATCGAGCGGCTTGAATCGTTCAATATACGCCTGGATGGTATTATATTGATATAGCCTCAAACTAGTATTTATTGTGCTTAGAGGCGCTAGATAAACTTTTTTACCAGTTATAATCTAGTACCTGACTACAATCCCACCTGATGGTAAGTGGCGACGTAACTTGGGGTGGTAAAACGTACTAGCTTAATAAAAACCTATTCACTCTTGTCTTAAAGACACCAACATTATAATCGGACGGAAATACTGGCGCAGAAAGACTAACCCAGACTTTGGCAGCACGTATTATGAACGTGGAAGCAAATGAACGTGGAACGCTTCGTACGAGTGGCAGGGATGTCTACGAGGTAGGGGGTGCACTGCATTCCATTAGACCCCCCTGCGCTCACTAACACCGAAGCCTCGGTCTATCGCATCGCATCCGTTTACCTTTCACCTGGCAAAGCTCTGCTAGAAAGCGACCTAGTAGCACTCTTCGGTTTGAGTAACGCAGTCATACTGGCAGGCGAACTAAACTGTAAGCACGCCGCGTGGAATTGTAATTCCACCACACCGAACGGCCATCGCCTCGACGAACTGATTGACAGACTCAACTTTTACGTCATGCCCCTATGACCCCCACCCACTACCCCGCTCAACGTGGGCACCGCCCCGAAATCCTGGACATGGCACTTCTGAGGAACGTAACCTTACGGCTGTGTTCCATAGAAACGATCCATGAGCTGGACTCCGAGCCACAGTGGGATAAGCTGGATGATATCCTAGCTGAAACCGATTCCCCTCACCTCTCTCATATCCCGGCTCGCCTCACATCTCCGCACGACACCGATCTGGCCATCGATGCGCTCACTAGCCACTTTCAGGCTGCCATCAGGGACGCGTCGGCGCAGATTGAAGTCGATGATTATCACCGCTTCAGATTGCCCGACGACGTGAAAGAGCTATGGAAGGCAAAGAATGCCGCCACCCGTGCCTACGACGCGTAGCCCACCGAATCGAACCGGGTTCGGATGCGAGCTTTGCAACGTGATGTAAAGCTACGGGAAAACCATGGAACTCCATGTTGGAGAAAATCTTGCCATCATAACAGGCCTACTGGAGACTGACACGATCCCTAAAGTTCGACACGGTCCAAGCTATGCCCCCCCCCTGATCAATCCTAATGCCCCCCCCCTCCCCCCAATAACCTGGCCTTCGATGACGACGAAAAGGCCGAGTGCTTCCAGCTCGCTCCCCGTCGATCCCAGCCACCTGCTCGCGGTGGACAGTGAGGTCGAGCGCAGGTCCTCCCACCCCGCGCGGACACTCTCCCTCCGATCACGATCTCCGAGGTCCAAGAGATCTTTAAAGACCTGAAACTAAGGAAAGCGCCAGACTCCGATGGAATCTCGAATTGTGTCTTAAAACTCTTGCCCGCTCACCTCCTCTGTCTACTAGTGGCTATCTACAACACCGCCATGACGAATTGCACCTTGCCCTCCGCGTGGAAAGAAACGGACGTCATCGGCATCCACAAGCCCGGCAAAGCCGCCTCCGACCCGGCGAGCTACCGCCCCATCAGTCTCCTGAAGGCCCTCGGCAAAGTCTACGAGCGCGTGCTCCTCGCACGGCTCAAAGACTTTGTTTCCTCCCAGGGCATTCTCATCGACGAGCAGTTTGGCTTTCGAGCCAAACACTCTTGTACCCAACAGGTACACCGCCTCACGGAGCATATTCTCAGCGGTCTCAATGTCCGTCGCCCCATCAAGACGGGCGCTCTCTTTTTCGACATAGCAAAGGCGTTCAAAAAGGTCTGGCATAATGGCTTGATTTTCAAGGTATACGCCCTCGGTGTGCCGGACAGACTCGTGCTCATCCTGCGAGATTTTCTGTCGAACCGCACCTTTCGCTACCGTGGCGAAGGCACACACTTGTCGTGCCGCCTCATTAGAGCCGGAGTCCCCCAGGGCTCAGTGCTGTCCCCCTGCTTTTCAGTCTCTACACGAACGACATTCCTCGTTCGCGTAATACCTCGTTAGCCCTATTCGCGGACGACACCGCTATTTAAACTTCCGGCAGGAACAACGTGCGCATCGCACGGACGCTCCAAGCCGCCGCCACCGAGCTGGGGGAATTGTTCCGTAGGTGGAGGTTTTTTGAACCCGGAAAAAGCGCGGCCGTGCTCTTCTCCAGGCACGCTGCGACCGCCGCCCTTCGGTACTTCTGCCCCCTGCGTTATGCGACCCCCACGGTCACCATGTTCGGCCGTCCCATTCCCTGGGTCAGAAAGGTCAAATATCTCGGGGTCACTCTGAACTCCCGGACCTTTAAGAACCACATTAAGGTGGTTCATAACCGAGCCGCCCTTGCCTTGGGGCGACTCCACTACATGCTCTGCAAACGGAGTAAGATGTCGCTTTCTAGCAAAGTGTCATTATACAAAGTTTGCATCCGTCCCATCATGTCATACGCACGCGTAGTGTTCGCGCATGCCGCCCCCGCTCTCCAAAAAAGCATCCAAGCCGTACAGAATCGCTTTCTCTGAAGAGCCGTAGGTGCTCTTTAGTTTCAACGCAACGTCGATCACCATGCAGACCACCGACTCATCACGATTGCGAACATTTCCGCGAAGTATCCGAAAGGTACTTCGCTCGGACCTTCGAGCACCCCAATCCACTGGTGGTGGCTGTCGCCATCTACGAACCGGATCGTGACGCAGTCCCGCGTCTCCGCCGTCCCCGACACGTCCTGCACGACCCCCACGACCCCATCACCCCCGCGCTTCTCGACGCGAGTCGGAACGGCACGTCCCAATCCCCCAGGTATTCCCCCCCCCCCCCCGATGGGGCCGGGGAAACCTCCGCCCCACGCCGCAACCTGCCTCCCCACTGAGGCCCGCGACCCCGATGAACCCCCCACGGCGGCCGTCCAAGCCAAGACTCGAATCATGATTGTATGTATGCAGTGCACATTAACTAGTCTCTGCCTACCCTTATGGGATATTGGCGTGAGTGTATGTATGTATGTAATAATGACAAAAAACTTAATTTTACGATTCACTTTGATACCCTGATCAAGAAAGATCCGTGCCCCTGTAATGGGGACGAATTGATGGGAATGACATTCGGAAATGTGGGTTTCTACCTACAGATTGTTTTAAAATTTCAAACAGGTAACGCCTCTCTCAGTTAGGTATAAAACTAATATTTTTCTAATAAGAAGAGCATCAAATTGGCACGACCAAATCAAGGCCGAGAAATTTTATTGGTCAGCATTACGCTAGTTCACTTGTATAAATATTTCACGATACATTCAAAACAATGACATCATGCGTTTCGAAATATTACATTTACCGGATGGTGTGGCAACACTATGCAATAAATATTATGGTGGATTCCACATATACGAGGGGTGATCCAAAAGTAATGATATTTGGTTATCTCTAGTCCGCGTAAGAATCCAAAAACTACTTTTTTGCTCGCTTATATACCTACTACTTCACCATAAAAAAATCATATAAATAGAACACTGTTTCCGATAGATACATTCATTTGAATACGAGCCGTCGAAAAGAAAACATCAAAATAGAGAAAAACGAAATAAGAGCTGTCATCAATTACCACTGTTTGAAAAAAATGTCAACCAAAGACATACACGGTGACTTGGTGGAAACATTAGGAGACTGCTCGTCCATACTCGACAGTTGCACGCTGGGACAAGAAGTTTAAACTGGGCAGAACATCCACTGAAGATGAAAATCGCGAAGGACGCCCATCCACGTCTCTAACCGAAGATAACGTGAATAAAATGGAAGATATTGTATTGGCAGATCGAAGAGTGACCATCAGGTATGTAGCTAAGGTCACAGGGATCTCATATGGTAGCATTCAAAGAATCATTGCCAATGAATTGCCTATGACAAAGGTCTCTTGCGCGTTGGGTACCGAGAATGTTAAGTGACGAGCAAAATAAAAAACGAGACGACATTTCGAGACTGAATCTCGAAAAGTTTCAAGCTGATAGGGAAAACTTTTTGTCGCGTTTTGTAACCATGGACGAGATCTGGATCCACCATGTCGATCCCGAGACCAAAAAACAATCAATGACTTAGAAACGAGCTTCCTCACTGACACCAAAAAAATTTAATTCCAAATTCGGGCAAAGTTATGGCGTCCGTTTTTCGGGACGCTGAAGGAATTATTATAGTGCAATACTTCAAAAAGAGAGCCACTATCATGGGCTCTTACTACACAGAACAAATAAGGAGGTTGCGGGAGGCGATTAAGAAAAAAAGACGCGGCAATCTGCGAGTTGGAGTGCCGTTTCACCAAGATAACGCACCGTCACACAAAGCTGCAGTTACAATGGCTGCCATTCAAGAATCAGGATTTGAACTACTTGAATATCCTCCCTATTCGCCAGATCGGGCTTCCAGTGACTTTTACCTCTTTCCTCGGCTCAAAAAACATCTCCGAGGCAAGAAATTTAAGATAATGGCGAAATAATGGCCGCTGTTGAGGCGTTTTGGGAAGATCAAGAGAAAAGATTTTTTTCTAAGGAAATTTTAGGTTTAGAAAAGAGATGGACTAAATGTATTGACTTATTAGGAGACTGTAGAAAAATAAAAACAAATTTTAAGCATAAACATTATGTTTTATAATGATTATCATTACTCTTGAATTACCCTTCGTAATATTTGTGTAACATAGTGAGAGAATGGTGGCCAATGGTGAAGTTGTTGAAGACCTCAATAGTTATGCGTCGACGTGTGGTAGGAGTGGCAGTATCGGAAAAGAGATATTCCGGCCAGACGGATGTTATGACTGGCGGGGCCTGCCACTGCCCGAACGGTTGATATCGGGACGTTGTTCATACGCTAAGTCGCTATCAAACTTCGTAAACATGATTCAGATTTCTATGTCAACGTCGTCACTCAAGACCAGCGCCATCTATTGAAGATACATGGTACTATGTAGTGAAGTAGCTCGCCACATGTAATGAAATTATAAGCTTAAATACACCTGTAGACAATAACCCGTGCGGAGAGAGAGAGAGAGAAGTTTAATAACGCCGTGTAGAACACTGATACCTAATTTGGTCCCTTAGAGGATCGACGATGACGTCACTATGGTTAGATATTAAAATCTTTCTGTAAGTAGCATTATACCAACCGTCAATAACACATTTCAAGTTGGTGAATTTGCGAAAATTTAATATTAGCTGAGCAAAACTGAAAAATATGGCAACACCGCAAAACAAAAAAAAAGTTTGGGGTTTCTGATGTAGAAAGATAACGTGAAACTGTACAGCAGCTTTGATTGAAAGTTTAAGTTCAACTATTTATATGTTGGTGTATTAGAGTTATTGTCAAAGAAAGATTCGTCTTTAGAACCATGTAAAATTTCCCCAATAAACTTCTAATGCGTGTTGATAGATTTCATACGCACGTGTGAGCATACAGGTTTCATCGCGAAGTTTTCCTATTCCGCTATGCACATGGTGCATACAATGTAGAGCATGTAGTAGTTTATTTGCTCATTTAATTTTACATATTGCTAAGTTGCTGAATAAATTCAGCTTATCTTGCTATAATCACGTGGTTCATAGACACATGCACTCAGTTACCAGGTGACGTCAATATGCTGACTGATATGATCCATATCAAATACCTAGCTTGTCTATATATAGTATGGACATTAGGTCCCCATTTCACAAAACTTATAATGATAATTATTAATAAAACACTACTGAGAAAATGTTTAGTTCTGTGTGTCATGATTGACATTACTGAGAAATTTACTTCAAATTGTTTTATGAAAATAATGTCATCTATGTCGATAAATTGACAAAACAAGACCACAAACCACAGCCTAAATAAATTTGGTGTTGTCTATGGGAGTGCAAACGTCATAGGACTACTTCTATGCTTGTCATTATTCTGAGGCCACTTGATAAAATTGTCTATGCATAGATATTGTCAATGATCTAATATATAAAATAGCACATTCAGTTACCGCGTTCAAAGACGAGCCTAAGTATACAAATTCTACTTATAATCGCGTTAATACCGGTTAACATCAATAGTAAAAAAATATGGTTGAAAACTAAAAAAAGCATGCTTTTACAGAAATATTATTTTTTACGTTTATTTCGTATTTCTATAATTTTGTTTTTGTTTGGGCTTATCATACGTTGTGACATGTGTTTAAAATTTCAAATATAATCGAATGTTTGAAAGCGAATGAAAATCGAATTTAAAAATTTCATAGAATTCATATATAATGTTAGAAAAAAAATTTGCTAAGTTATTCAATGAAAAAAAAAATATTTTAAATTATTTGAAATTTAGCGTAAAAAATCATATTAATTAGATAGTGTTAGATTTCCGGACGAGTCAAGATTTGGGATACGATTGAAGCAGTAGTACACTGAATGCGGCTTAACTGAACAGGAGATAAAGAAGAATAAACACATAAATAATCTCATCATCGAAATATCATAAATAAATAAATAAATAATCTCATAAATAGTCTACCAGCATCATCATTAACCTACAATCAGACCATCTCCAATGCCCGCCACGTATAGAATAACCTTTATACCTAATATGGAAGCCAGTGATGTGCAATTGATTTCCAAAAATCTGACAAATCAATATTATCGTCTTTACCATCATTACAAGCAATACTCGACGTTCGTATTCGATCATAAAGCACAGTTTTCATTGTACCACATCATCTATTCAATACGGCAAAAGTGTTAACGCACGCCAAATGAACCAAGGTTTCATAATGAAACACCGTGGTGCGATCCGAAGTTGCGTCATCTGCAGATATGATATGTCAGAAATAAGAAGGTGTGTTAGTATTGAGCATTAGTGGCACTGGGAGGGCCACAGGTGTGTAGAACAGCAAGTATCAGTAAAATTTAAATTTAATCTATACTTATACAATTGCTAGCTTTTGCTCGCGGCTCGGCCCGAATGAATGTCGGTTTTTCGCTACATGGGAAATCCCGACATAGTCATATTTTTATATAAAAAGCCTAAGAACCACTTTTACTTGACCTCTCGTACTAAAGTACAACAGCTACTAAAACAAGGATCAAGCTGTATGTTCAATTCTACTGGACCGATTTTGATGAAAAATGCCGCAGTATTTAAGTCGGAATAGTAACTTAAAAATTAACAGTTTGACTAGAATCTACCCACTGGTTTTTGGGTGAAGCCCGAACAAACAAAGAAATAAACATCGACGGATTTGGTTTCAGAAGCCCTTAATTAGTCGATTTGAGTAGTTTATTTTTATATATCTATGATTTTTGAAAATTTGACATTTAGCTATTTTATAATACTAATAGAAGCCTTACATCCACTTTTACTTGACCTCTCGTGCCTTAACGGCGGCTACTAAATCGAATGAAACGAACCGAACGAACGAAACGAAAAAATCGATCTCAGTAATTTGTTTTTAAATGTCTTTGATTTTTGAAAATTTGACATTTAACAATTTTATAATAGTACTAATATAAAATTGTTAAATGTCAAATTTTGTAAATCAAAGATATTAAAAAAAAAACTAAAATCGACTAATTAAGAGCTTCTCAAACCAAATCTGTCGATGTTTGTTTGTTTGTTCTGGCTTCACGCAAAGATCAGCAGGTAGATTTTGGTTGAACTGTCTTAAAGGTATTATCAAAATCAGTCTAATAGAATTGATGATACAGCTTGATCCCTGTTTTAGTAGCCGCCGTCAAGGTACGAGAGGTCAAGTAAAAGTGGTTAAAGACTTTTTATATAAATCTGTGATTGTGTCGGGATTTTGCAAGTAGCGGAAAACCGAAATACACGCGGGCGGTGCCACGGACAAAAGCTAATTTTAAATAAATTTAAGATTCTGTCGGGATTTTCCATGTAGCTGAAAACCGACATTCACGCGGGCGAAGCCGCGGGCGAAAGTTAGTACTATTAAAAAATTTTAAATGTCAAATTTTGTAAATCAAAGATATTTAAAAAAGACTACTCGATCGACTAATTAAGAGCTTCTGAAACCAAGGCAAAAGGAGTTCGCGGACTTTCCTCTTGAACTAATCACGAGTAACGGGAAACCTGATTTCGGTAGAAAGGACTTTCCAAAAAAGAACAGATTGAACAAAAGGAATTAACAAGACTGAAACTATGAGAAGAGAAGAATGAAGAGCATGACCGAGTGGAGCGTCTTGGTCGTCTTGCATAGACATTCTTTTCAAGTTTTCCCTTTTAAAGGGAAAGCATAGGAATCTAAGCCCATACAGTTTTATTTGAATACCCGAAAGTTTTGAAATTTGGACTTGCCTCCTTTTTGCTGCAAGGTCCTCTTGTAATTATAGTACGGAATCTTTATTCGCCAATGATAGTAGACGATTGTCGATACGAAAAGACATTACTGCTTCGTGTATGTAAATGCACAGAGTTAATTGGGAATTTGCCAGCGGCACATTGGCGACGCGATTCCTATCAGAATCTTAACAAAGATTATATTATAATACTGGTATAATTCTGCGGTAAAAGAACTTAACTAAATTTAATCCCTCCCTATCTTTTTCTAAATGTCAAACGCCAAAACGAGATAGCTACAATTTTGGTGCTGTCAGTTTCGTTTAGACACGCCCAAATTAAAAGATTTATTATTTATTTGCGATCTCGAAACATACGGACTAAAGATACTCAAAAACACAACATTTTTTTGAACCGTTTAACAGAAATGTTCTTTGGTACTCGCTATAAATGTTTGCTATCTCGTTTTGACGTTTAGCGTTAAAAAAAATATAAGGAGAGACTATAGTCTCTCCTTATCTTTTAACTAAATATATTTAGTTAAGTTTATTTATTACAGAATTAACACCAATAATGATAATAATATTCTAGACACTTTTCACACACATTGATCTAGTCCCAAACTAGGATTTCCTATGTCTTGGGTACTAGACAACGATATATATAGTTCTATAGATAAATACAATCCATAAATAGATAAATACGTCAGGACTCATTGTACAATTATTCGTCAAAAAGAAGCCGTAGCATGGAACATCTTATCTCTTCGGATAATCTTTGTATGATTAGAACTTTTATCTCCGGTAACTGCGTTTAACTATTTCGCTGTCGATCACGCGATGTAGCACCAATGTTAAGAAGTCAATCACATGTCTGGTGTAGAGTAAGGAGCATTATCACCATGTAATGTATATGTGTCTTCACCTCATAAAATATACAAACGTCACTAACATGGGAACATTATCATAATCAGACCGTGGAAGCCCACAGCTAGATTTGGGCCATCTCCTTAAAAAGGGGAGAGTTGCCATAAACTTCATGATTAGCAGGCGATAACGCTGCGGCCCATTATCCTGGTATAACCCTAAACTGGTTCTCACAACATCCATGACAGGAAATGAATCGACGAAAATAAGAATGTATTTAACGTAATTTTAAAAGCCGAATACAACGAATTAGTTTCTAACACATATTATAAAATTGTTAAATGTCAAATGTTGTAAATCAAAGATATTAAAAAAGTGCTCAGCTTGACTAATTAAGGGCTTCTGAAACCAAATCCATCGATGTTTGTTTGTTTGTTTGTTCGAGCTTCACATAAAAACCAGCAAGTAGATTTTAGTCAAACTGTTATAGAGTTAAAGGTACTATTTCGACCTAAATACAGCGGCATGTTTCATCAAAATCGGTCCAATGGAATGGAAGATACAGCTTGATCCTTGTTTCAGTAGCCGCCGTTAAATTACGACAGCTCAAGTAAAACTGGTTCTAAGGCTTTTTATATAAATCTATGATTATTTCGGGATTTCCCATGTAGCGGGAAACCGACAATCACGCGGACGGAGCCGCGGATAAAGGCTAGTAGTAAAATAAAAATTGTTTCTGCGGACAGAATTGAGATGAGATGTAATGTCAGTTTATTTTGACACAATAAAAGCGGAAGTTTCAAATCCTCCCTCCAGGAATTCCTCGTCCTACCTCTATTAAATACCTTCTTTCCTACACCTTTTCCCCCTCTTTTATCCCTATTCTATGTAAATTTGTAAATACGAACAACATCAAACTGTAAATAATTTCATTCTTAACAT
>WUAW01000410.1:0-10523 GCA_017165845.1 Thaumetopoea pityocampa | reverse complement strand
ATATATATATTGTTTTTTTATATTTAATACATGTACCACTAACACAGGTTGTGTTTCTTTTTTATGTTCTCTAATTAGACTTCATAAGGGTACTATTAACACAACCGGTGAATAGCTATGCCGGTTACCACATGATGGGAAAGTAGTTACTTTAAACGGTATTGATAGGAAATTATCCTAAATGAAGGCTTCATTTGACCTATTTAAAAATATCAACCATCGACAATGCTCTTGATGCCTTAGCGACTCGGCGACTCGACTAGTCCGGTAGATTACCTAAATAGGTAATAATGATAGAGTCACTCCATGTCTCCCCGTGGATGCTGTGAAAACCAACTAAGAGTTGTATCAAGATGATAGTCAGCAGCGTTGGCTTATTATTCAGTTAAAATCTAGTGCGCTGTCCAAAACGCCCACTTAGCCTGGAGATTATGGCAGATCCTCCCTTTTGAGGAGGAGGAGGCTCATGTCTAAGAGAGACTTCCTTGTTGATGATGATGATAAAGATAAAAATGATCATAAAGATGAGGTTATAAAAGAATAGATTTAATATGAAATAATTATAGGTAGGTAAAGCCAAATCAGCCACCCTAGTCATGTTGACTTTCTACAATCGGTAACGCTAATAGAAACGAAAAAATGTATTGGAATGACATTTCTAATCGATAAGCCTGAGACTCGCCGATTAGATATGTCGTTCAAATAAATTTTTTCATTTATATTAATTAGCGTTAAAGATTATAGAAGTCAGCTTGGGTAGGGGCGATGCTTGAAGAAATTTTTGCGTTTCTAATAGTGTACACTCCGCAGTAAATATACCAAGAAATATATATTTTTTTTATTTTATAGGTAAGCAATAATATCATATTAAACAAGATGTTTAATCATGATGACACTAATAATGCTACTTATAAGCGTCTGATGCGAGAGTGCGAGACACATGGTAGTTAGCGTAATCTGCCCCCCTAGCCAAGTTACATTCGAGAATCGTTATCGCTAATTTCTATTAGCGATAACGATTCTCCAAAAAAAAGAAGTGTCATTCCAATACATTTTTTTCGTTTCTACGAAAAAAATGTATTGGAATGACACTTCTAATCGCCAAGTCACATGTGACTTATCGAATAGAAGTGTCATTCTAATACATTTTTTTCGATTCTATTAGCGATAACGATTGTCGAATATCAACTTGGCTAGAGGGGCTGTTTTATTCCAGTTTTAGTCACTGTGTGCACAAACACTACTACAAACGCAAAAAAAAAGTCTCCAAGTTGATCTAGTTGTACAGCAACTTGCATTATGAATGGTCACAGTGCTATTAAGATCAACAACACAAGGTTGGTTCCGCTTCAGGTGACACGAGGTTAATGTCGCTTGCAAACGTTCTTTTTACCATTTACATTACCGAAAAAAAAAATTGTCGAGTTCGTTTGTGAATTGTGCCTAAACGATATGTTAAGCATACACGTCGGTTCAAGAGATATATAAGTAGGTACACACCATCTAAACAAATGGGTTTCTTTGGGGCTTGCATGCACACAGAAATGACGTAAGCCTTTTTTACCTGCAGGCAGGTACCTGCAGACAAGGATTACTTAGTCTTTTAGCTTGTTTGGCAAATAGGCTTAATTATACTGGTAAGCGACCCTGGCCCCACGAGCTACTACTATCTCTTCTTACTCATTCCGTGATAGTAGTATCCTATATCTTATATTCCTTATATCAAATTCCATATCCCTTGCTCAATACATCTTTCCTAGTTCACCCTCTTTCCTTTCCACTCTACCAAGCCCTAGGAACGCAATGAGGAACTTTAACACTTTTGAATCTTATAAAATGGCGGCGTCGTGGTTCGCCACCCGACACGTCTCGTTTCCCGCGGGGACGAAAAGTGGGCTACGGATAGCCACTTTGCCACATTAAACGAGCGTAACAAGTGAAAAGCAACGGTCTTTGCCTACCCCAGTTCTTCGGTAGTATAGGGGTCAGAGTCCCGGCCTGTCACGCGGAAGACGGTGGTTCGATCCCCCGCTGGAGGAAGGAGGGAAAATGCGTGATTTTTATGTATGTATATAATAGTTTATCTGGGTCAGATATCCAACGCTAGAAAACATAAAAAAAACAACCAATTTCTCCATTATGCTAATATTGGTGTCGATTCTGTTATAACAGAATTTAACTAAATTTGGTCCCTCCCTATCTTTTTCTAATATCAAACGCCAAAACGAGACAGCTACAATTTTCGTGCTGTCAGTTTCGTTTAGGAACGTCAAAATTAAAAGATTTTGGCGCGATTTCGGAACGTGCGGACTAAAGATACGCAAAAACTCAAACAAATTTTTTAACCATTTGACAGAAACGTAGGTCGGTACTCGCTATAAATATTTGCCATCTCGTTTTGGCATGTGACGTTAGAAAAAGATAGGGAGGGACCAAATTTAGTTAAGTTCTGTACAACAGAATCTGCACCATTATCTAATAAATAATGGATTATTTTTAAACGTCAGCGCGTGAGTGGGTCATTATACTGAATGAATTATTAAAAGTGACCGACGCAGCTAAGCGACAGGACGTTCTGCCCGTGACGTATCTAGGAAAAGCTCCGTTTTTCTGAAGTCTACCCACTTATTAAAAAATATAATACGTCCCCAATGTCCGTCGTCAATTATTAAGATCTGCTACTTCCTCGTTCTCGGAATTTTCGCAGACATATTTTCACTTACCGTACAAACTAACATGTATGCTCTCATTAGCTGTTGTATTATTTCACCACTAGCTTATTCCCGCGACTTCGCCCGCGTGAATATCGGTTCTCCCCTACATGGGAAATCCCGAAACAATCACAGATTTATTTATAAAGCTTAAGAACCACTTTTACTTGAGCTCTCGTACCTTAACGGCGGCTACTAAAACGAGGATCAAGCTGTATCTTCAATTCTACTGGACTGATTTTGATGAATCGTGCCGCAATATTTAAGTCGGAATAGTATCTTTAAGACTGTAATAGGTTGACTATTACAGTCTTAAAGATTGTTTGGACTAATTCCAGCCGCTGAATTCTATCTCAGTAAAATTTAAAATTTCACTGTCATCACTTGGATAGTTGACGATCTACCACTGTGCGTTTCTCGAGCAATTTCTTTCCACGTACCACCATCCTGTGGAATGAGCTCCCAGCGGCGGTTTTTCCAAGAGGTTACAACTTGGGGACCTCCAAGAAACGAGCTTACACCTAAAGGTGTAATTTATTAAGGGGCCGGCAACGCACCTGCGATCCCTCTGGTATTGCGGGTGCAACGGTGATCACTTTCTATCAGGTGACCACCTAGCCCGTACGCCCCTCTTATATAAAAAAAAATATTACCTTACAAATAACACTCCGTCTGCCAGGCGGCCGCGACACGCCGCCGAAACAATACGTTCTGGTTCCGTTTATCATAATCTCTGTCACCCCTATGTGGGATATAAGCGTGATGCCATTGATACCGGCCAGAGCAAAGCGCTGCAATCCGGCACGCTTGCGAACCTCGACATTATTCTTCATACTCATAGTGTTTACAATCGCTTGCCAGCCGTATACAAACTCGTGCATTGGACCTGGATTAAATGCTGACTATTAACTTTTAAACAATGTAATGCTGTGTGGCGTCGACATAATACGCGTCACTCCATATTTTCACGTAGATGCTGTGAGAACCAGCTGAGGGTTGTACCAGGATAATGAGCAGCAGCGTTCTTCAATCAAAATCTGCTACGATCTCCGACACGTCTTCTAAGCGCGGAGATTATGCCTAATCCCTCTCTTTTAAGGAGGAAGTCCAAATCCAGCAGTGCACTTCCACGACGACCTTTAGCTGGTCGCACAGCAACCACGAGTAAAAATGGCGTGTCGCCATTATTATTCCAGAGTCACACAGCAATGTATATAGTTATAAAATATGTCGTCATCATCATCATATCAGCCCACAGACGTCCACTGCTGGACATAGGCCTCCCCCAAAGATCGCCACATCGAGTGGCTATGAGCCGCCTGCATCCATTAATTGCCCGCGACTTTCACCAGGTCATCGGTCCACCTAGTCGGGGGTCTACCCGCATTACGCTTTCCGGTTCGGGGTCGCCACTCCAGCAACTTAAGACCCCAATATCCATCAGTTCTGCGAGCTATGTGCACCGCCCACTGCCACTTCAGTTTTGCAATCCTTTAAGCTACGTCGGTGACTCATTACGAATTCTGTCTCGCAGGGAAATTCCGAGCATAGCTCTTTCCATTGCTCGCCGCGTGATCTTGAGCTTTCTTATGAGGCCCATAGTCGGTGGCCATGTTTCAGATCCATAGGTCATCACTGGCAATACATACTGGTTGAATACCTTAGTCTTAAAGCATTGCGGTATTTTTGGTGAGAAGATGTCACGTAAAGTATGTAATTTAGATAAACATTTTACTGATCAAACTACACGACAATTTCGTTAATATATCTCGCAAGCTATTTGGCTTTAGTAAATCGAGTAGTAGTAGTGGTAGGTAGTTTAAAAAAATATTATTGAAAAAAAAACAAAAGCTCCAGTGCGTGAAAATGTAAATTTTTTATAATTTTCATATACCCGGTGTCACTCTCATAGTTAAGACGAATCTAACGACACCTCTCAAGATAAAATCTATCAAGCCGTTTAGGCTACTTCTGAGCGTGCCAAAAAATATACATACATACCTACACTCGAAAAACATAACCCTCCTTCTGGCGCAGTCGGGTATTAAGTTATCCAGTCTTATTTTTATTCATAGCGTGTGACACAAGCTTACAGAGATGACCCACTAATATATTGTATCTATTAATAAATAAATAAATTACAAAGTCCTTTAAACTCTCAACAATTTTTCCAAAGAAAAGTTTTATATTCCAGCCTTTCTTTAGAACATAATTATAACTAGATTTTTCCTGTGGCTCCGCCCGCTAGAATGTCGCTTTTCTGCTACGTAGGAAATCCCGAAACAATTATAGATTTATATAAAAAGCCTTAGAACCACTTTTACTTGAGCTCTCGTACCTTAACGACAGCTACTAAAACAGGGATCAAGGTGTAATTTCAATTTTACTGGACTGATTTTGATGAAACATACCGCAGCATTTAAGGCAGTATAGTACCTTTAAGACTGTAAAAATTTGACTAAAATCTTCCTACTAAATGTAACATTTAACAATTTTATAATAGCTTTTATCCGCGACTTCGCCCGCGTGTATCTTACGATTTAAAATAAGGTTTTTTTTACAAACTAAATCTTTCCCGGACGAAAAAATATAAAATATTTGTTTTTATAATTGACACGTTTTAAGAGGTATTTCTTTCCGACTTGCTAGAGAAATATTGTGATAGCTCGGCTAATATGCATGATATAAATATAATTTATAGCCTATAGTACTCAGGAATAATGTAGCTTTCTAAAAGTGAAATAATTTTAGAATTGGATCATTAGTTCCTGAGATTGCCCCCTACATACAAATTTATAATACAGACAAACAAATTTTACCACTTTATAATATTAGGTATAGATATAGGGTACATACAGTCACGATTGAATCCCTATTGGCGTGATTAGGAATGTTCGAAATACATTCGTCCGTCTCAAGACACTTATAACTACATAAATATAAGCTGCAGATAGGTAACACATTTGTCGGAACCTGATCTTCGTGTGACGTGACGTGAGACTCTCATCAGAAATCAGTTTGGATGTCAACTTCGAAATCTGATCCATAAATGTGTCTGTCTGGCGTGTCTGTGTAATATGCTGCGTAATTACCTATCACATCGGGTGGTCTGTCAGACCATTTAGTAGGTTAAATAAAATTAAATATACATAAATACAGTCACGCCTTTTCCCCTCTGAGCTAGGCAGAGACCACTTCTTTCCGCTTGCTACGATCCTGACATACATCTTTCGCTTATTCTTTTTTTTTCGAAATGAGCGATGCTTTTGGCCGTGAGGCCTATACAGCGTCACCAGACAGGATGGCGAGCGCGAAGTGCACTCCAGCCGAGCCTTAACAACTGAGAAGTGAGGTGACTAGCACGAGGACACCTTGAGAGTCTCGAGCCCTGGCTTGGACTGCCGCCGTAGGGGGGTTCATCGGGGCTGCGGGCCACGGTGACAAGGCAAATTGCGGGAAGGGACGGGGATTCCTTCGGCCACGTCGGTGGGGTCGGTGTTTGGAGGACTGGGTCGTGGTGTTTCGGCTCGTGCCGAGAAGCGCGAGGATGACGGGGTCGTCGGGGTCATGCAGGACGTGTCGGGGCGGCGGTGACGCGGGATCACATCTCGACCCGATTCGTAGGCGGCGACGGCCATCACTAGAGGATTCGGATGCTCGGGAGCCCGCTCGAAGTACCTTTCGGATACTTCGCGGAATTGTTTCACGATCGAGAGGAGTCGAAGGTCGGAGTGGAGAGTTCGCTTCTTCTACATTCATCAACGCTTTCATACAAGCTCGTCGGTTGCGGGTACTCCTCACCTGACCTCTCTTCAACACGACTTGGATTTGGTCGAGAAACGTTCACCTGGGTCGACCCCTACCGATTTGTCCATTCAGAAGTTTAAATACATAATCTATTCTATTATAACATTTTATTAATTTTATAAATCAAGATATTTAAAAATCTATTCAGAACGACTGTTAGATACAGTTGAAGATACAGCTTAATCCCTGTTTGAGTAGCCGCCGTTAAGGTACGAGAGCTCAAGAAGAAGACGAAAGAGAGCTTCTAAAGCTTCTATCTATCTATACAGTTATAAAATTGTTAAATATCACATTTTCAAATATCAAAGATATTTAAAAACAAACTAAGATCGACTTATTAAGGGCTTCTGAAACCGAATCGATCGATGTTTGTTTGTTCGGGCTTCACGTAAAAAAAGCCTCTATATAAATAAAAAAAATAATACCGACCAATGCCAAAACTGTCTCCATCCAAGAAGTTGAACATCTCTCCGAAGGAATCGGGCATCAGACCGGAAATGACGGTGGACATCTGCATCCCCTCGTCGGGCAACATTGGGCCGATCTCGTCCGCAGGGGTGGTGAAGTCATGGCTCTGGTTGCTAAAATGACCCCGGCTGCCATTGATCTGAAATGATAGTAGATTGAAAAATCCATAATTGGAATCCACTGCGTAGTTTAAAACTCTGAATGAAAATTATATTTCCTTACAGATAATCACAATAATAAGTAAAGAATAAGTGTGTACATTGTGCTAAGCGTGACTCGCGATCGAAAATGCCGCGGATATAATCCTTCTCCAACGGAGATTTTATAGAAACTTCAGACAGTTATGTATTACTAGCTTTTGCGCGCGGCTCTGACAGCATGAATGCAGTTTTCCGATACATGAGAAATCCCGACACAATCATAGATTTATACAAAAGCTTTAGAACCACTTCTACTTGACCTTTTGTACCTTAACGGCGGCTACTAAAACAGGGATCAAGGTGTATCTTCAGTTTTACTAAATCGATGTTGATGAAACATAGCGCAGTATTTATGTTAGAATCCCAACCAAAATCTACCCACTGATTTTCACATGAAGCCCGAACAAATAAACATCGACGGATTTGGTTTCAAAAGTTAATTAGTCGATCCGAGGAGTTTATTTTTAACTATCTTAGACTTTTGAAAATTTGATATTTAACTATTTTATAATAGTATAGATAGATATTATTTTCTATGGTCATTTCGGAAACACCCACATTAAATTTCTATTTAAAATTTAAGTTTTCATCATTAGATTTTTTTTCATGGTCGTGTCGGAAAAAGCCGCTGCCAAATTTTTCGAGTATCCATCCAAATTAATGACAATAATTTGCGTAAAGTACGTTTGATATTAAAAGGACAGTTTACTACCGGCTGTTTTTTTTCTACGATCACCCTTATATGCTTGTTGGTAGAAAAATAAATAGTTTACCAACCTGGTGTATATATAACGATGCCAGTAAGGCGACCAAACGCCACACGTTGAATTTAATCCCCATCACATGTAGCTACTGCACTGATAGAGAAATAACGCCAATTTGGCGTGTTACTTAAATTGGCAATTTAGAAACAGTTATAATAATTGGCTATTGTGACCAAAATATTACATACTAGCTTTTTCCCGCGGCTACGCCCGCGTGAAAAAGCTAGTATGTAAACGGTGTTCCGCTATGTGGTAAATCCCGACTTTTTTATATAAATCTTCTTTTATATAAATCTATATTTGTGTTGGGATTTCTCACGTAGCGAAAAATCGACATTCACGCCGCCGGAGCCGCGGGTAAAAGCTGTTTGTCTGTCTGTCCCTTTGAAATAAGATCGCGCAGAAACTACTGGACTGATTTTGATCACTTTCGCTCATTTATTTCTTACTAGCTCTCGCCCGCGGCTCCGCCGCACATGGGAAATCCCGACACAATCATACATCATACATTTATATAAAAAAGCCTAAGAACCACTTTTTCTTGACCTCTCGTACTTAAGCGACGACTACTAAAACAGGGATCAAGCTGTATCTTCAATTCTACTGGACCGATTTTGATGAAACATGCCGCATTAATTAAGTTGGAATAGTACCTTTAAGACTAATAGTTTAATCAAAATCTACCCCTTGGTTTTCGCGTGAAGCCCGAACAAACAAACAAACAACATCGACGGATTCGGTTTCAGAAGCCCTTAATTAGTCGATTTGAGTAGTATGTTTTTAAATATCTTTGATTTTTGAAAATTTGACATTTAACAATTTTATAATAGTATAGTTTTGTCTCACGAAATTAGTTAGGCACATACTCGTACTCCGTTATTTAAACAATTATAGTTAGGTACGCACGACACTTTCTAGCGTGTGTTGGGCTGTGTCAACAGCTCCTCCACAATGATGGCAGCTCTCATCGGGCTCGCGGCCCGTGCGACATAGATAGGTACTTCCCGAAGCAGCCGTGCCCGAGAGTACCTGCGTCAGCCTGTAGGTGGAAGCACCAAATCATCGACTCAGCCAATCGCGGCAGACTGGACGAATTGCCGAGATGGTATGTATTCCAGCTGTTGGATGGACAAGAAATTGTCCCCATTCTTCAAAGACTGCGGCTTGCAATTGCTTTTTCTTGCGACTCACATCCTGGGGTTCGATAACCCCTCCCTTCTTTTTAAGTGCAAAAAACGCCTGACGCATACCGCGGTGACGAGAACGGTTACGTGCACAGCACAACGGTTATGTGTGGTTTGCACCCACTAAAAATTGCACGCATGCTTGTGTAGCCCGTGTGCCCGACCGTGGAGGTCACTCGTGTATTCGTCCGCAGTGAAACCCCTCTCTTGTTTTGTGTTTTTTGACGCCACGAATATAAGCCGGCCATAGCTTTGGCCTCGAAGGGTCATGGCGGCGTTCCCAGCAGGACACAAGCCGGCAAGCCGCTTCTCTATAGATCATTCGGTACCTCAGAATGACTCTCACAACCATAACGCATTGTGGCCTTCACAGGGCAGCAGCATTGTGGGCCGTGACGTGACACCATGCGTCAGGGCGTAATAAATTTGGCAGCAAAATTGATTTAGCCGCTGCAGTTCGCATCAACTTCGATGCCAGTTGATCAAAATGTCGCCCAAAGTCCCATTTACGATCGACAATAAAACCCAGGTATTTTAATATTGGCTTGACGGCAATCTAGACACGTTCTAGCACTATATGAGCACCAGAAGGCGGTGTATTCTGAAGCCCATGAAAGCAGAGGGCTACAGATTGGTTGATAGCTACATCAAGCCCCAACTTTCGAATTTGCCGACGGCTTGTGATGTGACGGCCACATCAGCGGTAGCAAGAATAGCTGCCTGTCGGTAGGTCTTGGCACGGGCAATTATTAAGGTGTCGTCGGCATAGCAATGCAGGGTCACTCCAGCAAAAAAGACGCCGCGAAGGATCCAGTCGAAGCCAATGTTCCACAGAAAAAGCCCAAGATCCGACCGCTTTGGTACACCGCACGACATCTAGTGTCGATCCTATCGGCTTTGCGTCGGGTAGTCTACGGCCCTATCAGCATCGATCATGTGGCGCTCTATGAAAAATGAGCACCTTTCTTATACTGTTCTACGGCAAGAAGTTGAAAGTGTTAGCAATGTCCAAGGACACCGCCAGAACCACTTCACCCCGCGAGAGCCTTGTCGCTCATTACGGCATCTATGACTGATCTTACTTTGCGGAATCAGTACTGTTCTTCAGCCAGATCAGGGCTTTCTCTCCTCGGTTGCTCGACAAGGCGACCTGCAATTACTCGTTCCAGGAGCTTTGCCATCTCGTTCAGCATCACGAGTTGTCTATACCCAGCTGGAGACTCTGGTGGGCATCCGTACTTCCTCAAGAATACCTGTCTTCCACCTGACTGGCAACTCCCCTTTTCGCAGGCTGACAAAGAATAGTCTTTTAAATCGGGATTTGACAGTTGAGGAACAGAAGATTGAAATTTTGAAGCGACAGGATAGCTCTAATTACAAGAACTCCTT
>WUAW01000401.1:6271-17279 GCA_017165845.1 Thaumetopoea pityocampa | reverse complement strand
TAACCAGGTAACTACTTAGTGGCACTTGGGGAAGCTTATGTTCAGTACTAACCAGGTAACTACTTAGTGGCACTTGGGGAAGCTTATGTTCAATACTAACCAGGTAACTACTTAGTGGCTCTTGGGGAAGCTTATGTTCAGTACTAACCAGGTAACTACTTAGTGGCACTCGGGGGGACAAGGCTCGCGCGCGTTTGTATCAACGGTGTAAGGAGGAACCTGATCCAAGCCCGAACTTCAGCCTCGAACCAAATCGAAAAAAGATGGATCGAAGGAAGTGCCAAAGGTAGTCCTCGAGGCATGGGGGGAGCTAATCATCCATCCCAGTGCCAGTGCCGCCACCATAACCGCTGTCACACGGCTCTATGGAAGCCGAACGTGCCTGGAACGTCACCACTGCACTCTCGTGCAGCGTCGACGTTCCAGGCACCTTCCAACTGTGTGTGTATATTGTCACATGAATCCCAAATACTGAAGATCCAAGAAAATTCAGACGACACTAATAAGCTTTATCAATGTAGCTCGAATCTTAAAAAGATTCATCATCATCACCATTACAGCCCACAGACGTTCATTGCTGGACATAGCCCTCCTCCGATGATCGCCACAACGTGCGACTATGAGCCACCTGTATCTACTGATTGTCTATGATCTTAACTAGGCCATCGGCAATCTAGTCGGGGTTGACTTACACTACGTTTTCCGGTTCGGGGTCGCCACTCTAACACTAAGACCGCCGCGTCCATCGGTTCTACGAACAAAATTATTACGAAGCCTTAACAAAGGCTCTCATTGCAGCTAAACATATAGCTGAAGCATCTGAAATGTTTGTACTAGGGAAATTGTGCCTGACCACATCGCGTCGCACCGAGCACGCGAATACGAAGAGATGTGGGCCCTCACCGACTAAAACTACTCGATAACTCGCGTAGCGTAGCTCGCTCGCTTATAACCTATATCCTGACTAATAGAGTACATACAAGACGCTGTACGCGTTCACAGAACAACAGACTTCAGGGTGCTCTCTCTTGCGCCCGTCGGCTTGATCTTCCTCCAGAGCATAGTGGGTATATGGTCTTACTCGAGGTCGCTCACTGCCTTGTATTTAGCCAGGACGGCTACGCCCCATACCATTCACCAGCACTAAAAGTATGGCGTGGCGTGCCACCTGCCGCAGATGTGCCCTAATGACAACCTGTCTGCTTGTGCGTTTGGCTGGTAGGTATAAGTATCGTTCAAACATTAATTTTCCTCCACAGGTGTCTATGTTGGACGGATCTTATTGTTGGCATATATGATACGCCTGCGTCCTTAACGCCTTTGTCGAGAGTGACTGAGGGAGATTACCTCGCTCTCGCGCCCTACGGTAGTACGTTAGATTACCAAGTCGACGTACCAGCAATAAGCCGGCACGATAGCAGTTGTGATGGTAACCCTGGCGCTGGGATGAGAAAGTAACTCCTCCGATTCCTCAAGAACCACCTTTCACAGTCCTTTCCTTCGTAGTCCGCGCATGGAAAAAGAAATTATTCTTATAGGAACATGAAGATAACGCGCCAATTAATCCAGAAATGTTATTCAGAATAAATGTCTTCTATCGTATGTTAGACCCTTTTTTATGCACAGAAAATGGCTGATTCATACCGCCGCGCTGAGGGCACAGCACGACGGTTATGTGAGAATTGCATCCACTAAAAGCTGTGCAGTGTCCGCCTTGCGCCCTTGCGCCCGAGCGCAATCGTGTTAGACCCTAGTGTAAACTCAATATATACAAGCTTCACACAAATTTCTACAACTAATGATGGCTTTTCAGCATTTACATTAGGGGGCAAGCAAGAGCGACGCCGTAATTGGATTGATAGCAATTTCTTTTCCTAAATTAGAAAAATATCATTAAAGGTACAGCATAGAATGAAACCCGTGTAGACTGAAAGATAGAATTAAAATTCACGGAGGAAACGACGCTTTTTTCAAGGGGTCCATAGCTGCGAGCGTTAGTTAGACCTACTCAGCGATAGTGTGCGAGCGAGAGATGAATAGAAGCAACGTCATTATAGTCCAATTATCTGCCCCCTAGCCAAATTGACTTTCTACAATCGTTAACGCTTATAGAAACAAAAAAATGTATTGGAATGACATTTCTGATCGATAATAAACAAAGGACAACACACATTTTTGGAATAGTTATGAAGTGTAGGTAATTAGTTACCCTTGTGGAAAAATTTTAGTCCGAAATTACACAATTATTCTTACTTGCTTTGTCAAATAACGAGTTTTTCTGACTAAACAAGATTCAGAAGACTGTATTTCGAGGGGTAAGTAGCGCTATTTCGAGGTGATGCGAACTAGTGCGATTGCATTTAGTAATATAGTTGTTTTCAATTATGCCGCTAGTCTTCCACACTGGTCACTACCAGTCATTCAACTTGCCAAATTAGTGTTAGCACACATTTGTGCTAACACTAATTTGGCAAGTTGAATGACTTATATCCGATCTCTTATGGCATACATGCAGCGTATTATGTAAAAAAGACACAGGCTTACAAAAATACTTTATTAAAGTACATATGTAGGTAGTTAGAGCACAGATTCACATTATTCATACCAGAAACAGACATGACATTGAAGCAATTTGGACGGAACCAGCGTTTTATTTAGGACTAGAATCTTTATTCAATTTATAATAAAAGGAACAATCGTTTCTATTTGAAAATCCAATATAAATAAGGCACAACCATTTATAAAAAGAAACTAAATATTTATGATTTTGCCTGTGATAGATACAATACAGTTTTCTGTCTTTCTATTTTGCTTTTAAAGATGCTTTTAATAAATTGGCGCTAGTTATGTAGAAAGCAGCCACATGGTGTTTTTTTTTTTCAAAAAAAAATAGCTAAAACAATTTTGACATTTGCGAATTTCTTACAATGACAATTAGGTATATCAGTTAATAACGGAAATGAGTTAATACGGCATCAAAGTGGAACCATCTGTAGAAAAATGTTTATAACTGATCTTATTCCCACTTGTTTTCTGCATCACTAGCTCCATGTATCTAAATTTAATTTAAAATAAGTATGTAATGCTATTTCATAGATTATTGAAATAACAACAATCACAGAAAAACTTATTACTAGAATAAATTTGAAATAGAGCATATATTATTTGTGTTCAATTTTGAAGTCATATCATAATGTTGGGTACAGTAATGTTAATCTAGATCAGATAGATAACTAATATTTATTTTCAAAATTATCTTCATGCTTGGGTAAGCACATAAAGGTCTGAATGAATTGTTACAGAGATCATTTCTACTAGTTGGCTACGATGATATCAGACTGCAAGTCTACAGAACCCATTTTCACACACCACAGCCCTATTTCAGCTGTAATAACTGCAGACTAACCAAATTGGGATAATGATAGCTAAGAAGAGTATTGTTCAATTCTGAAGCTATGAGTATATCAAGAATATTTTATATGATATTATATTATATGATTTTGTATAATTCAATAATACACATTGCATATGATTTTTTTTTATCTAACCATAATTTTAGTCTATTTAGACTCAGAATTACATTAAAGGAAAATCTAGCTTCTGAATGAAGTATTTTATGTTGTCCAGAAATATAATGGTCGCTTATCTTAATCCACCGCATGACCACATAACTTGCAATAACAACATCACTTCATCATCATTTCAGCCCGTAGTTGTCCACTGCTGAACATAGACCTCTCCAATCAAATTCCAATGCGACCGGTCCACAGCCACCTGCATCCAGCGAGACTCAGCGATCCTCACCAGCTCGTCGGTCCATCTCGTAGGTGGCCATCCCACACTGCGCTTGCTAGTGCGTGGTCTCCATTCAAAGACCATTTTGCCCCGTTAACATTACTTAGGTCATGGTAATGCCAGATTGAAGAACAGTGGTTTCAATTCTGATGTAACATAACTTAAGCAAAATTTCGGCTCTCCTCTCTTTTACTAATGCCAAACACTAAAATAAGATAGCAAACATTTTTAGCGAGTACCAACCTACATTTCTTCAAAAGGCACAAAAAAATATTGCGTTTCTTTGTATCTTTTAAGGCGTGATTTGAGGTCACATCTAAATTTAAATATAGAACTTAATTTTGACACGTCTAAACAAAACTTAAAGCGCCAAAATTGTTGTTATCTCGTTTTGGCGTTTAGCATTATAAAAAGATAGGAGAGCCTAAATATAGCTGTGTTACAGCAAAATTTACACCAGTATCGAGCCAGTCTGTCGAAAACCTGTAGCATTATGACTGAACATTAATATGTTTACAAACGTAACTATCTAATGGTAGTTACTTTTGTAATATCAGAGAAGGTTCAACATTCTTTCAATTTGGTTAGTCTCAGACAAAAAAAATGAGATACTGGTTACATATACTTAAGAAATTAGAAAAAAATAATGGAATGCATGATCAATCTGAAATGCTGTCTTTATAATTTGCTAAAATTGTGTATTAAAAAATATAATGTATAATATAATCTATAAAATCATTTAATATTAAATTTTGCAAGTTTGTGTTACTCAAACACTCGATATTTAAGGAACTTATTAAAGTTTCAAACTAGCATGTATACTATTTACTATTACTATTACAAGTTACATAAAAACATAAGACAGAAATTTCTATATCAAAAGTATATATACTGGACTGGTATGCATCCCTCTGAAGGCAAGAAAAGCCACTATATATGAGAGATGCTCATGTATGCATGCACAAATTAGTATTTGATTAAATTTACCTTTATCAATATAATTAATGTGGAATTTTTATCATAATCTGAAAGTAATTTCACATTTATATGATAAAATACCATGGGGAATTAAGTAAAAACTTGTCACAGAAGGAAGAGATATGCAAGAGATGTCATAAATTAAATTTTAATAGTCACTATGTAAAAAATTTTGATCACAGAATATTAAATTTCGGTATCAGTGATGGACCCATTTACTAGGGGCACCACTCTCAGTGGATGATTTATTAACAGCTAAAGAGATTATTTAAAACATATTACACAATTTGTGACACTCCCTATGAAACAAATGCTTGCTTCAGAAGGCCTTTCTCCAGTAATGGATTTTTCAGGCTATAATTAGCATTCTGGAAATGTGTACAAGCACATAGCTCATGCATATTTTCTATCCTTTTTATTATTGCAGCTACTTGCACAGAAATATCTTTATGATAATATCCCTAATGGAGCCCTGGCTGGCTAATACATAACAAGATACACAAACTATATTCTTGTTCTGTGCAAAGTGCAAGCACTGCATTCATGGGTTATTAGTTTGCACAACTGTAAGAGAGTTACCTAAGTGTTGTTTGCATCAAGTTTTTGTAAATTGTATTTTGGGATACACACTGAAATTTTTTTAACTATTTCCATGACTAAAAGTATCATAAAAATAATTTATGAAAATCTATTATACTACATAATGCTAAAACTACACCAACTTAGTGGTGGTACCTATGTTTGTAAATGCTAGGGCTGAATATCTTTCATTGCAGTTATTACATAATCTTAAAACTAATCAAGTTACCTTGAATTAAGCATACAGCCTACACCTACAAGGCGCTTGACATTATAAAATGAGTTATATGTCAAAAGAAAAGAATGTTTAAGTTGAAACAAGTTTGAAACAGTACTTAATCAGTCACTATGTATGTCTAGACTAAGGTTTGATAGTGAGGGAACAGGTGATTCTGTAAATTCAGCTGAATTATCACTTGTTAATTTAATTTTTTTACTATTCATCTTATTGTTTGAGAGAATATTTTCTGATAAATTAGATTTACAATTTGAAACATCATTGTTGATATGGTGATTCATATAACTGTTTTCACTAATCAAATCTGCTATATCCGATAGAGAAATAGAGCTCTGGGATCTATGTGAAATCTGATGAGGGCTTTCTACTGGAGAATTTAAATAGTTTTGATGATCATCTTGGATGTATTCCTTAGTGTGTTTATCAACTTTTTTTTGATGTTTAGAGACTGAAGATGATGTAAAATCAAGGCTATATTCAATGGCTTCACCATCTGATTTGCTAGACTCCTGAGATTTTTTATCACTGCTTTTTCTGTTCTGATTTTCAATTACTGCAGATATTAATGATGTGCTACTTAAAGTACCAGATTTTTCAGAATCAACTTTAGAGGTCTGAATTTTATTTTGCAAATGAATCACAGATTGTGCATTAGTATTAACATTATTTTCATTTTCTTGGACAATTGGTAGCCCTGCTGTATTAAGCATCTTTTTATCTTGTGAGGTAAAAGGTTTCAATTCTATGTATGAGGTAGAATCACTAGTGCTGTTGTGTTGTGCAGTCAATTTCAATTCATTTATATATGAAGACTTCATATTTTCTTGATTATGACTAACTGAATCACAAATAATTCTGGAATCAATGCAATCCCCAGAATCCTGAGGTGTCAATACCTTTAAGGCATTTTTACTATCTTTGTCAATTATATGATCTCCAGGAATATATTCTGAGCTTGTTTTATCCCTGGTTGAGTCACTGGATGTGTCTGTGTCAGAATTATCTAAGTGAAGACGCAAGTGTAGTTTATTTTTTTCATCTGATGATGAATTATCTGAGTGAGAATTGTTTGCACTGCTACTTTGAGAGTCTTCATGGATAATGTATGTACAATTATGTTCATCTCTATAATTACCATCTGAACATTTTTTATTTAAATTATTATTTCCTTTTTGCTCATAACACCTTTTTTGTGATAATTTAGAAACAATTTTCATGAGTGTCACCAGTATTGGCTCTTTTGTATTATCGCCTTTAGATATATTTAACTTTTCACACAACCCCTTTTTCCCTTGGTATTTGTATTCATTTCCTTGACGTGACTCTGACATGTACACAAATAGTGTATTTTTTAAATTACAAAATTCTAAAAATTCGTGTACTATTGACAGGGCTAGGGTGCCTTCAGGTACTTTCATAATATTATCTAAATTGACGTTCTGCTTTAAATGTTCACATTCATCTTCAAACGCTAAAAAAATATTGGCTCTAAGCAAAGCACGTATTTTAGCTAAGGAACCATTTCTTTCTAAGGCTTCTATGACCAAATCTCTGAGTTCAGTATCTTCAGTTTGCGCCATAATATAAACAATAATAGGAACACTGTTTCTTATCAGTTGTCACTCACATTGAAAATATTTAGTTTATAGTAACTACAATTTGCCGTGGATTTTATATTTACCATTCACATGCTTTTGAAATTCGTCATTAATATGACCATAGAGTAACTTATATTTATACTGATAAATATGACTGACGCGTGCGATGCGACGCGCTGTCATTGCTATGACAATGACAGTGCAAACAAATGACAACTGTAAATTTTTTTTATTAGTTTCGTGCCTTGTATGTGGGCTAAAGTCTTTAGTTCCTGATCATATTATCAAACGTAATTGTATAATTTTCATAAGTCCTATATTTCCTCTATGATATCCTCCAGTGTAATCCCTCGTCCTACTTCCTTGCCTTATTTCTTATACCTTTTCCTCTCCTTTATTCCTATTTTATGTAAATTTGTAAATACAAATAACATCAATCCATAAATAATTATCTCATTAACATATTACACCTGTAAATAATTATAAAAGCAATTGTTTGTCTAATACTATTAACAATGAGTCTAGTACTGTCGTATCCTTTTTTTTTTTCAGATTTATTACCATGGTTGTAGGTGCTCCGTCGAAGAACCTTCTACCCTTCCACTAGTAAAATAATTTCACAACGTATATTGGCAGAATTATAGCAAATTGATCAAATACCATAAATTAAAAAGAAGAAGACGTATATAAATTTCATTTCGTATCCTGAGCACATATTGGTGCCGATTTTGTTGTAACAGAACTTAACTAAATTTGGTCCCTCCCTATCTTTTTCTAATGTCAAACGCCAAAATGAGATAGCTACAATTTTGATGCTGTCAGTTTCATTTAAGAACGTCAAAATTAAAAAAATTACGCGCGATTTCGGAACACACGGACTAAAGATACGCAAAAACGCAACATTTTTTGAACCGTTTGACAGAACCGTAGGTTGATACTCACTATAAATATTTGCTATGTCGTTTTGGCGTTTGACATTAGAAAAAGATAGAGAAGGACCAAATTTAGTTAAGTTCTGTACAACAGAATCGGCACCATTTTCGCGATTCTTATGTGAGGGATACAAAAACAAAGGCGACACTTCCCATGCAGTAGTAGTGCGTAAACGTAATGATATTTAGTTACCCTTTGTCTTTACTTACAAATCTCTCCATCGGCCATCTTACTATTCGTGACTTTAGCGTAACTTCATTAGCTATATATGGACAGATGGCTATATATAACATGGACAATGTCAATGTTGTTCCTAAACGTCATGGTATCACTTTTATAAAAAAAGGCGCTTTTGCTTTTATATCCCTCATATCTGTATGATTACTTCCACCGTTTACCAGCCTTCTGGGTACTTTGCTAAGTGGATCTGCATTAACAAGTATCGGTCGGACGGCCATTTTAAACACATACTGGCAGGTAGTCAATTTGAGGCTTATTGAGCTTGGACGTCGTTCTGTATTAGTCAACCGCCTTTAGTTCTTTTTGTTTTCTTCAAGCTCGCGAGAATTTTTTGACGAAATGAAGAACGACGGCAATTTTGAAAACAGTACGTACGTAGTGGCGTAATGGATAAAGCCTCGCCTACAGATTCGAAGGACTAGAATTCGATTCCCACCCAAGCAGGCTAACATTTCCATGACTCTGTCTTTTTTATCGAGGGGAAATGCCTGCCGCATACCTGAGAAATGTTATGTGGGGCTCGCACCCACTAAAAAAAAAACAAAAAAATAAAATTATAAATAAAAAAAATTAAAACCTAAATAAAATAAAATTGTGGTTATTTAATCTGTATATTATGTCACGCTTCCCACTGATGTAGTTAAACGCGTTGTAAGAGTACGATCCGAGACGGACTAGCTGAAGACCAGCGCTGAACAGATGTGAATCTGGTCGGCATACGCTAAGCCAGTCTTGTCCTATTGCCTATAGGACAAGACTGGCCTATTATTGGCCAATACCTATTACCTATATGTCCTATACCTATTGTCTACACTGATAATGTGCATAAAATTATTTATATACCTTATAAGACAATAAACGCTTATTATTATTAAAACCCTCCGAGTGATCTTCTTTAGCACATTTTGCCGAAGCCGTGTGATCACGTGAGTATTCTGCCACGGTTTCCGGCGGGCTTTTGACCTGTCCTCATCTTCTGGGAGAAATACTGAGCCTCCCCTTCTTCTTATAGGCAGACGATGCGTCTGTTATTCCTTTTGGGCCTATTTGGTCGGATGGTGAGACGCCCCTCTCAACGCCCTCAGATCCCACCTTACGGTGGTCTCAGGTTCATATTTTGTTGCGTCCTTAGACGCCCTCGTTGTCTCTGCCAGGCCTCAAGAAAGCTCGCTGCCTCCCGAGCTCTCTCTCTGCCTCCTCTTTCGCAGACATTACAACCTCACAATATGAGGCGACTGCCTGCCATGACTCTACTTAGTCTTGCTATAAATATTGTTACAAGGAAAAGATCTTTTTTTGTTCTATTACATAAAACATTTAATAAGTGTGACTTAATTTATACATTAATATAATAACATTAAAAAATATAAAAAAATACAATGCTTTAAACGTTGAGGCCAGTTATTAATTGAAACACGCACTTTCTGCATGAAAAAACTCTTCACTGCCAATCTTATGGATTGTTGTAGGGAATCCCAATTTACAGCGTGCCATAATCTCTAAAGCTGATCATAAATCATAATACAGTGAATTAAGATTGGGACTAGATGATGGCCAATTTTCAGATCCGATGAAGTCAGAAAAGTTCGTTTTCGATCACGCTTGTGTGGATCGAACTTTATGATCCGGTGATTAGTATTGTTGAAAGGACTATTCTTGGGTATGGAACATGGTGTTGTTAAGAGACTTCTCAAGAACCGTATCTTGGTATACATCTGTGCCAATGTTTTCACTGACTAATTGAGAAGGTTCTTTAGAGATCTGAGCATAAACTCAGTCATTTTCCTTGTTAAAATGTTGCTCGATAGTAAAAATTTTCTCGTCGGTTATTTTTTTTCTGTGACTTCTCTTTATGTATCGCTTAAGAAATTGTTTTGATTTTACCACCCTATTTTAATTATCGGTAAAATAATGACCAGTGAGTCAAGTGCTAAGTCATCTTTTAAAATATACGACATGGTTCTTGGTGCAATATTCATTTCCCGAGATAAAATCTTTTGCTTTCGAATAGGATTTCTTCGAATTCTTTCCTTCACTACTTTGATCGCCTTTTTAGTACGAATACTACGTGGACGGCCAGATCTTTTTCTGTCACTTTACTTTTTGTTTGTCACAAATAGATGTTTCATTGTACCTATCAACTGCTCAGTACACAAACATTCGACTAATACCAAGCGGATGAAGAGTTTAAAAAGTTGCATTTGGTTGCATACCCACTTTGTGTAATGATATCAGAGCAATTTGCTTTTGTTTATCACCCAATCTATTTTAAAATCACAGTAATATTTAATACAGATTGGCGTGAAAATGAGAAAACACAATGAATATTTAATATAAGAATGACTAGTTCCAAATTCAAATGTAATATTATTGTTTTTTTTTTAATTGTAACAATATTTATGACCAAACTAAATATTTCCATGTTTTGGAAGACACGTAAAACAGTAGGTAAGGTCACGGTTGGTATCTTAATTATAGTGATCATTGCAGGAATTGTTGCTATTCAAGGGATAAAATCAAATGGCAGTCAGTCTTCTGAATCCATCTCACGACTGCAGGTAGACTGTTTAATCATCATCATCATCATCATCCCCAGTCCATATCTTCCCCACTACAGGGGCACGGACCTCCCCTGATCAGGAGGGGG
>WUAW01000398.1:68605-79441 GCA_017165845.1 Thaumetopoea pityocampa | reverse complement strand
GGCGACAACACGACGCACGACGGCGGTTACACGAGACATCCGACCCGGCGCGGCGGCGACAACACGACGCAGGACGGCGGTTACACGGGACATCCGACGAGCATCTATCTATATAATATTATAAAATTGTTAAATGTCAAATTTTCAAAAATCAAAGATATTTAAAAACAAACTACTCAGATCGACTAATTAAGGGCTTCTGAAACCGAATCCGTTGATGTTTTTTTGTTTGTTCGAGCTTCACGCAAAAACCCGCGGGTAGACTTTGATTAAACTATTACAGTCTTAAAGGTTTTATTCCGAGTTAATTAATGGGGCATGTGTAATCAAAATCGGTCCAGTAGAATTGAAGATACAGCTTGATCCCTGTTTTAGTAGCCGCCGCTTTGGCATGAGAGGTCAAGTAAAAGTGGTCCTTTGACATTTTTATAAATCTATAATTGTGTCGGGATTTCCCATGTTGCGAAAAACCGAAATTCACGCAGGCGGAGCCGCGGGCAAAAGTTAGTAGTTTATATTCCTGTTGGCTACCCAGTGGGCAATTTATAGGAAGCAATTTTTAATAGGTTTGGGCATTAATATTTTGGTCATTAATAAAAAAACACATTAATGATTTGGTCATTTAGAAAGAATGAGTGAGATTTGTATAACGAAACGAATAGACTGGGAAAATGTGAGTAGAAGTGTCAGAAGAGGGCGCCTAGGAAAAACTTACCTTAATCAAATCAACAACTTGATTCAAAAAGATCAAGTTCGTAGCGCCCTTAATCGACGAAAATGTATAAAAATATGTATGGATGTATCAGGATCGTAGTATGTGGAGAACTGTGGTCTCTACCGATCTTTATGGGCTACTGGCGTGAGTGTATGTATGTATGTATTAGGTACACTGGTCACTGCCGACCCCCTCCGAGGTCCGCGTGATGTCCGTAGGAACGAGCCACTGTTGAACGTAGTTCACGTGTATCTCATAGTGTTGTTTGCGATTCGCGCGCGTTAATTGAAACGTAAGTAATAAGAAGGGTCACCATCGGCGCCTCTCAGGTGCCTCAGGGAGTTACGTACTCAAATCCGTATTCCGTAAATACAAAAATAATAGCTCTTATATCCCTAGATAGTTGGGTCATAAAACGTGTTGACAGACTGGATCCGTTTTGAATTTATACGCCTCCAGTTCCAACCGTAATGAGTGGCCGGGCCTCTCAAAAGGAGTCTTAGCAAAAGGACACCGCTGAAACTGAATGTGACTGGCTGAATTAAAGTAGATTAAGTCGAAATTCAATTAAATTAAGCCATAAAAATTTTACAGGGTCGAAACGGTGGGTGTGTCAACCTAGCGAGAATTACTTGTAGATGTCTATTCCACGGGAGCAGGGGCCACATCCTATAAATCCAAGATATATAAATGGTATGTAAATTATATATAAATTTAATATTCATGATATAAAAAATAAATAACACATAGCTAGAACATAATTTAAAACAAAAACATTTTAATTTATATACAGTGTAGAAGAGTATTATCATACAACTTTGAGGAACCAGTCCCGCGGTCCCTCGCGCGCCGGCGCGGCGGTGGCCTGGCGTCAGGCGCACGCGGCCGCACGGATCTACGAGTACGCACAAGCGGGCGCGCGGTGATCGCCGCGCCGACCCAATGCGCGCCTATTGATATTATACAATGCATTTGTCTTTTTCGATCAATTGTTTTGGATATATTTCGGAGAAAACTAGATAAGAATTTCAGAAAATCTATATCCTATGGACTTATTATTTTTGTTTATTTATTTACACTTCATACATTATATATGTAAAGGCTGAGTTAACACCGAGGGTATTCTCTACCAGTCAATCTTTGACTAGTGCAAAGAAAATGAAGTAGACACAGCAGCAAGTGAAATCAGAAGTCGATGAAAGTACAATAAAGATAAATATATATAATACTAATACATACATAACAATATAATATATTAATAAATATAAATATCAATATATGTATATCATATCATATTACATTATTATCACGATAACCGTTATGTATGTAATCAATTCGTGCCGCATTATATTTTGACATGGATATTTACATCGGAACCCTGATTACGTAACGCCGTACGAAGTGTTCAACTTTGCGCCACAGTGGCGCACGAGCGCCACCGGCTAGTCATCGTAGGGTGGCGTACTCTTGCTGTCATTAGAATTATGAAATTTATATAATGAAAGGTGAGGCGATGTGGAGGGGTAGGGTGGGGGTGATAAAGCGGACGGGTACAGTTCGTTATCGTTATCACGCGGAGTGGTGTCTGCAACGCACAGAGCGCGCGGTCAAGGGCGCACCCCCGGGAGCGACGCTCGCGGTAACGAATAGGTGCGCGGCGCCACTCGGCCGGCCCGCGGGTGCGCGGTAATTTCTCAAATTTTGTGAACCGCGGCATTCAACTACGAATTGTGAAACAGTTTTTTTTACCGATTTACCACCATCTTCAGCGGTAATTTGCACAAACATTTCAATAACAATAAATTCATGCGCCGTTCGCGGTGGTTAAAACCTAACGTTTAGAAGTGTTAGACGCGTGTCACAAACTAATTCTGATCTTAATCTTCATCCCCACACTATATTCGTCACCACTATAATGGCACGAACCTCCTCTAATCAGGAGGGGGATTTAGACTAGAAAAATTATTCAATGTCACATAAACCTGTGGTTGTAGGTCTCACTCTCGTCATACAGACCATACTGTCAACGCATGACCGTCATAAGCACTGTGGGCGGTGCGGCCGGCCCGCGGCGCTGCGTCCACCCATCCACCCTCACTAGAGCTGTAAAACTACCGTATAACACCAAACAGTACGGTATAATACCGGTAGGATTCAGGTGGAACACCAGGCCTACGGTAGCATACCTTTTCAAAGAGGATACTGTATACGTGCTTCTATGCATCAAGTTTTCTAAAATTATTGTATTAATCGATAATTTGAAATGTATTTGATTCGTTTGAATTTAAGTTTAGAGCTCACACATCCAAGTGAAATAGTTTGAACAGATTTTTAAATACAGTTACTGACTCAGTACGCTTTGTCGGCAACGGTAAGTCATTCCGAAGTTTAACTGCTTTAACAGTGAATAATATTTCCATAGTATTGCAATGAACCAGCGTCTTGAGACTCAAGTTGTCTAACGAACTGATGTCTCGATAATCGAATATCTGATTCATTATACAACGAAGCGTTCCTTTAAATGACACGGAGTGGCTGGGTTGAGGAGAATAGAAGAGTCAGGATATGAAAATTCCGGCGAAGGCGAATTCAAAGCCACTTGAGCTGAGTGCGTAATTTAAGAGACACGGTCATATTTGTTTAAATTGTTATTAATAATTCTATTATGAACATAAAAATTGATTATAAAACAATAAATACATTTATGACACTACATATATGTTACGGTATAATAAACGCTTTACACGGCTAACCCTGACACGAGGGATTAATGGCCGTTCCATGACTGCCCCTTTAATAGATGTTTCGTCCGCGACTGACGTCACTCGTGAAATAAGTTACATTATAAACGTTTCCACGTGGGTAACAGTTACGCTCTAATATATATTATATTATTATTATCTATACATATAATAAAATCGTAAACGAGCTGTGTCTGTACAATGAATATTTTTTCAAAAAAACCAACCATACAGATTGTACCTATGTTACCGGAGACAAAAATATAGTTTTTAGAAATATTGTCTGTTTTTCTGTTTATCTGTACGTTTGTGCACGCTAATCTCAGAAACTGCTAAACCGATTTGAATGCTGTTTTTACTGTTACATTTTGGCAAGCTTCCTCTAACATTTGGTATTTGTTTCATCTATCTATCATTTATCATTCATTCTTATTACGATTGGAGAAAATAATTTATGTATAATTTCGCTCTTACCGAATGCCCTCGCGGACGGAGTCGGGGGCACAGCTAGTCATATTATAAAATTTTTAACTGTCAAATTTTGTCAATCAAGGATATTTAAAAAAAAATATTCAGATCGATTAATTAAGAGCTTCTGAAATCAAATCCGTCGATGTTTGTTTGTTTGTTTGTTCGAGCTTTACGCAAAAACCAGCGGGTAGATTTTGATCAAACTATTACATTCTTAAAGTTAAAATTCCAACTTAAATACAGCGGTATGTTTCATCAAAATCGTTTTAGTAAAATACAGCTTGATCCCTGTTTTGGTAGGCACCGCTAAGCTATGAGAGCTCAAGTGGTTCTAACACTTATTAGTAAATCTATGATTGTTTCGGGATTTCTCATGTAGCGGAAAGCCGACATTCACGCGGACGTAGCCGCAGGTGGAAGCTAGTTATGTCACATGTGTTTATTCGTGTCGTATATTTTTTTATTACTAGTAATGTCACGGTGTTCCCACGGTTCATGACTTTATAAACTTTTAAGGGGGTCGCATTAAATGCTGTGTGACGTCACGTCGGCACAAGTATAGCGTCACTCCCACTCTCCCGTGCGTGCTGTGAGGACCAGCTCAGGGACGTACCGGGGCAACGAACAGCAGCGTTATCCCGTTATACAATCAAAATCTACTGCGTTTACCAAGATAGGCGTCTTGCCAAGCGTGGACATTATGGCAATGTCTCCTTTTTAAGAAAGAGGAAGGCCCGCGACCAGCGGCAGACTGCCGCGCGCTGGTGATGATGATGACATCAAACTCAAATTATCCGTTATTTTTTGCTAATATATATAAAAATGATTAATAATTTTGAAATTACAAATTCTATACACGACAAATATGGTAAATTATGGCCGCCATGACATTCTTTGTATCTTAGAGTTACACACACGGGGTTAAACAACACACAGCAGACAGGCGACAACAAAATCAATCAAACTGTTACGGGCGCGCGGCATTCACAAACATTAGTGGTGTTAGCGTACGGCGAACAGCGCGCGCGGCTGAGAGCGCGGCGCGGCCGAGCGTCACCCGGGTGCGCGGCCGTCACGCCACCACGGGCGGGACCGGAGCGTCCCGGGGTCGGCCGCACCGCTCGTGTGTCATGTACTTTATGACACAATTTACACGCGATGCGATTATGGTACGGATCAAGTGTATCCATATGCTTTGAGCGGTGCGCAACGAGTGGACGACGCATCGCGCCGCGCCGCGTTCCGTTGACGAACGCGCTGTGCCCTCCTGCGGGTGAAAGATCAGCTCGTGCCCGCTCATCCGAGTTGTGATGAATTAGTTTTATTTAGAGATAATCACGGCAGTGAAGTTAAAATGTATGTTGATTACGTGTACCGGGCGCGCACTGACCGCCCTCCTATGTACACGTGTTCTAAATAAAGAGGACAAAAAATCGTTGTATATTTCACGCAGTGCGCCGGAGACGCGGGCCCGTGTGTATTGTACCGACGCGGGCGCATCTGTTCTTTACTTTTTTTAAATGACAAGTGAAAATTCAATTCTTTGCGTTCCATTTTGGAACACAAGTTACAAAACAAATTTTTGTTGCGTTCAAAATTTTACGTCAAAATAGATAGTAAACGCTGGTAGATGAACCGTTTTAAATTAAATTGTTAATGAAAAGTCATAACTATTTTGCGGCTCCCCTATACACAAGTAGATAATTTTACTTTTTGCAAATTACAGTTGATAAAAGTTATCACTGTATTTTATTTCTAACGACAGTCAAATAAAATAATATTAACTGTTAATAACAAGTACCTCTATAAGCACGTTACTTTTGATCGTCTTCAAACGTTACGAATATCAAAGCATATGAATAACCCTGTCGGCGACGTTAATTTCGAGGTGAAGGTTACGTTGCGGGGGCAAATCAAAGGCTCACTGCGGTACCTGGAGAAGCCGAGCGCGCCTTGAACGTCGGCGCGATCATGACGGCCTCTGGAAATCACAACCAAAACTATGAGCACATGGCGACATTACAATGTACACACGGCGACATTACAGTGTACACACGGCGACATTACAGTGTACACACGGCGACATTACAGTGTACACACGGCGACATTACAATGTACACACGGAGACATTACAGTGTACACACGGCGACATTACAGTGTACACACGGCACGTAAATCACACACACACCTCAACGAACAGAAGCGCACGCGGTCCAATCGGTCCGCCGGGGGGAGGGGGGAGGGGGGCGGCGGATCTCGGACGTCGATAGTTCTTCTACTGTGTTATGTCGACGGTTGGCAAGTGGCATTGCAAAAAAACACTCGTTTCAATTTCACAGAAAAAACGATTCCATAGAAGAATATTTCCACTCGCGGTTTTATTCAACGACCGCTGTTATAAAACACACAATTTTACTTAGCGTAATAATTCTATACATTTTTATATTTTCCAGATCAACTAGTATTTTTACAACTCGTTTCCTTGCTGGTTTGTATCAATTATTATAAAAGTTATAATAAAATTGGAGCGGGTTTGAGTGCCGCGGCGGGCGGCGGGCGGCGGGCGGGTAGCGGGGGCGGCATCGTGCAATTATAACATGGGTGACACCTTATTTGCCTTTACTTCTATACTATCATATTATAAAATTGTTAAATGTCAAACATTGGTAAAACAAACATATTTAAAAAAAAAATACTATTCAAATAGGCTAATTAAGTGCTTCTGAAACCAAATCCATCGATGTTTGTTTATTTGTTTATTCGAACTTCACGTAAAAAACCAGCGGGTAGATTTTGGTCAAACTGTTAGTCTTAAAGGTACTATTCCGAAATAAATACTGCGGCATATTTCATTAAAATCTGTCTAGTCGAATTAAAAATACAGCTTGATCCCTGTTTAAATAAACGCTGTTAAGGTATGAGAGCTCAAGTAAAAGTGGTGGTCTACGGCTTTTTATATAATTTTGTGAATGTTTCACAATTTCACATGTAGACGAAAGCGTCACTTGAAGTTTTATTTTAACATTTAATATTAGTTATAATTGTGATGTTTAGTATGTAAATTTGGTGTTTATAAATATATAGTATATAAATTCCGTTTTTCAGTTCCGTTAAATTCAGTTTTATTCCAATGTTTCAATATTGTTCACGATTATTTTAATATTAATACACAAAAGTGTATTAATATTAAAATAATCGTGAACAATATTGAAACATTGGAATAAAACTGACTAACACAACAAAGCGACCGTATTTTTTCAAGGCAAATAGTCTTCGTATACTCTTGCCAAGTCAATGTGCTAATGTGGTATTTTTCGGGTTGACGTCAAAGCTCCCAAGAAGCAATAAAATGTGATACATCGGTATTTTGTTGTTAAAGTGGCGAAACTATGTACAACTCGAGACTTGGCAGTATGGCTTTGTTCCTTCGCCTGCCCATATGGACAAAAAGCTACTACTGTAACACGTTTTCAGTTTTCATCTATTTACATTTCGCTAGCGTGTATAACGCGACGCGTTCGAGAGGTTAGGAATCATGGAAAATGTCTATCTTCGGATGGACACTTCAACAAAGTTCCTCCAACAAATTACTTTTAACTCTTCTTCCTTTATAAAAAAGGGAATTATAAAAAAAACCTAGTAGCTTTGATTTCGCGGACAACTAATTAAACATGTGTACCACAGTCTGTACGAGCGTACGTGCGAGTACGTGGTAAATTAGCATTACCGCCGGCGCCATTTTGTTTCAAATAAATAACCAAACGGCATTAAAGCCAAAAGTGTACGACGCACGTGGACGTCGGTGTACGGGCGGGGGACGGGGGGGCGGGGGCGTGCGGCCGCGGGCGGACACTCCTATTGAAAATGTAGTCAGTGTGTCTGTCTATATCAGAGGTTCCCAGATTTTTTTTTCTCATAGACCACTTTCAAAATTTAGCTGGTTCCGGTGGACCCCCTGTAGCTACATTTCTACCATATTCCCAAAACTCGACAAAAAATGTGTAGATTAGATCTATGGAAATTTGTGTACGCCAACGTAGACCTCCGTGGAGTCTCCCATGGACCCCCGGGGATCCACCTGAACCACTTTGGGAACTAAGGGTCTATACTATTACAACATTGTTAAATGTCAAATTTTCAAAAATCAAAAATATTTAAAACAAACTACTCAGGACGACTAATTAAGGGCTTCTGAAACCAAATCCGTCGATGTTTGTTTGTTTGTTCGAGTTTATCGCAAAAATCCGCGGGTGGATTTTGGTTAAATTATTATAGTCTTAAAGGTACAATTCCGACTTAAATATTGCGGCATGTTTTACCAAAATCGTTTCAGTACAACCGAAGATACAGCTTGATCCCTGTTTTAATAGCCGCCGTTAAGGTATGAGAGCTCAAGTAAAAGTGGTTAAAAGCTTTTTATATAATCGTATGATTGTATTGGGATTTCCCGTGTAGCAGAAAACCAACATTCACGCGGACGGAGCCGCGGACAAAACTATTTAATAAACGGAATAGTTTATGGCGGTGATACAGATTTTTAAACATATTTATTTATCTATCGTTCAGAACAGTGCGCGCACAGGGTTAGTTCAACGGGATTGTCTATGGTAGTGAAATAGCACAGACCTCAGGTTATATTTTGGAAAGATACTAATTATAATTAGCAATTGAATTAACCGACCGAACGCACCGCCACATCTCCACCCGCCCCAGACGTACGAGTGCCCTCCGGGCAGCGCGCGCGTCGCGGTGCAGCCGCCCGCGTACACGGTGCGTTAAGTACTTATTCATTGTGTGTGTCGCCACAGTGGTGTTCAACAGAAAGTACTTTATTCTACGGTACAAGAATAATCTTCCCGATATTGCAAATCATACTATTCATATCATGTAATCATTCCTTGCTTATTGTGAGAATGCAATACGGAACTTTTACACTTTTATGCATTATAAAGTGGCAGCGTCGTGGTCCGCAACCCGACACGTCGCGTTTACCGCGGGGGTGAAAAGTGGGCTACAGATAGTCACTTTGCTACATTAAACGATCGTGGCAAGTGGAAAGAAGTGATTTCTGTTTACCCCAATTCCCCGGTAGTATTGTGATCAGATTCCGCCGATTCTCCGCCGGAGAGCCAAGGAAAAGGTGTGACTGTATCTATGTATGTATGTATATGAATCGTACAGGACACACGTGTGACTTGTTCTCAAATTTTTACCGGGAGTTCAATTGTTCCTCTGTCTTAACTTTAAAACTAAGCGGAGCTTTCGTAAGAGGCAGCAGAAGGTGACTCATCAGCGGCAGGGCAGCAGCGATCTCCTGTGTGCATCCCTATTCCAACTACCAGCGATTGTAATCAGCAAAACACCTCCGAAAAGTGGTAATTTTGGCGACATCCCCATTAACCACCATACTTAGACACTCTGTGGCACGCCCCCCAACGGCCGGGTGATATGATTTCTCGTACCCACTTTTGTAAACACCCACTTAACCTTATTAAAATTAATTAAGATTTTTTTATTAACTTCGATCGTAACTGAAACCTCTTCACCGAAGTAACATACTTTTATTTCACACGGCGACACGATTATTTTCTTATATATAAAAGAGGGCAAACGGGCAAGCGGGTCAACTAATGGTGAGTGCTCACCGCGGCCATCATCATCAACATCCGCAACACTAGAGGGATCCGCAGGCGCGTGGCCGAACTTAAAGAAAAGTCTAAGCGCATTTCTTGAAAGTCCCCAAGTCGTATCCGCTTTGGAAATCCCGCCGCTGGGAGCTCATTCCACGGGATGGTGGTGCGCGGAAAGAAATTGGTGCGCGAAACGCACGGCGGTGGATCGCCAACAATCCAAACGATGACGGGGAAATTTAAAATTTTGGCGAAATGTGCGGCGGTGGAACACGACACGACACGACAATGTCCGTACTTGGATTAAAGCAAGTTTAAATCACTTTATAATAGTAATAGTTTTGTACTCAACGGGAGGTGCGAGCGGGTGTACCTTCCGAGCCGCTCACCCCACTGTCCGTGTGCCCCAGCAGACACACTGAGCCGTACCGCACGGGCGCCGGGTCCTTCGCTGTCGACGGCGCGTCACCGCGCGGGCCGTAACCATCCGAGGGAGGCCGGTCACGTTATCACATTCCGTCCAGTTTAACGATGCGGACGCTATCTCACCCGACACAAACAAACGACGTGCTAAAGCGGTGACGTGAGCGATAAGGAGACGCGTCGAGGTGAAGTTGAAGGATGCCGGCGGCGCTCGCGACCAGCGCTCAAGCGAACGAACGCGCGCCGAATAACTGTGGAGAGAAAGCGGCGGCTCCTGCGGGCGCCGCGGCCGCGGGCCACTCGCCGGAGCGCGCAGCCGGTGCTCAACAACGGTGCCGATACTGTTGTAACAAAACTTAACCAAATTTAGTCCCTCCCTATCTTTTTCTAATGCCAAACGCCAAATCGAGATAGCAGTAATTTTTGCGCTTCAGTTTAGATACATCAAAATATAGGTTTGTACTTGCTAAAATATTTACTGTCTCATATTGGTGTTTAATATTAGAAAAAAGAGGAAAACCGAAAATTAAGTTGTTACATCAGAATTTACACCAATGAGTTCATTACCGTTACGTTAGGTGTAGGGTTACTGCACCGGAGGACACGGCGAGTCACACTTTGGTGGCTTGCCCGGCGTGGGATGATCAGCGGCTCCAGTTGACCGCTGAGATAGGCGATAGGGCGCTTTCGCTCTCTAGCGTGGCACAAGCCATGGTGGAGAGCGAAAGCGCCTGGGCGGCAGTCCTCGCCTTTTGCGAGGCCGTAATGTCGGCAAAGGAGGCGGCCGAGAGGGAGCGAGAAGAGCGCTCCCTCAATCCGGCCAGATGCAGACGTCCCGGGCGTAGGAGAAGGGCAC
>WUAW01000398.1:7938-22020 GCA_017165845.1 Thaumetopoea pityocampa | reverse complement strand
GAATGTCGGTTTTCTGCTACATAGGGAATCCCGAATTAATCATAGATTTATATAAAAAGCAAGAACCACTTTTACTTGAGCTCTCGTACCTTAACGGCGGCTACTAAAACAGAAGTCAAGCGCTATCTTCAATTTTACTGGATCAATTTTGATGAAACATGCCGCATTATTTAAGTTGGAATAGTATCTTTAAGTATGTAATAGTTTAACCAAAATCTACCAGCTGGTTTTTGCATGAAGCTCGAACAAACAAACAAACATTGACGGATTTGGTTTCAGAAGTCCCTTAATTAGTCAATCTGAATGGTGTGTTTTTAAATAACTTTGATTTTTGAAAATTCGATATTTAACAATTTTATAATAGTATCGATAGTTAGATATCGCAACGCTCCGCGAGGTGCCGAGGCATAACGTAATGTCTCAGTCTGTCCGCGTCAGAGTGCGCACCAGCCGAGTTACAACGAAATGTTATTTTACTCTTAATATATGTATGTAAATAGAGACGCGACTTGAAACACGCTCGTCACGCGCACGCTGTGATCGCAAGTACATATAATGAATATCATACTTATAATATATATTTAATTTCAAGCTCAAATCTGTTAAAATATTCGTTACGTCAAAACATATTTTTCAATAAAGAGGATGAATATGAACTTTGTTGGTCTAATAATATGTATAAATGTGATCACTGTTGGTGGTAGACACTAATCGCAATCAAAAAGGACGGGTTCGATCCCCATCCCGTACCACTGCGTCATGTCCAACTGATGTACGATCTGCATTATAGACACCCATATATTCATTCAACTGAAAAGAAAGACTTCATGAGGAGACTTGCATGCCCACATGGGTGTGTGAAGTCGGCCAACCTGCACTAGACCAACGTAATGGCCCAATACCTCCTCCTAATTAGAGCAAGTCCGTGCCCCTATAGTGGGGAAGAATATGGACTCTGAATGATGAAGTACCACCAATATGGGCTGTGTCGAACTTATTAAAAATTCAAATTCAAATCTACGAGGACGTTTAAGATTATGTAATGGCTCGTGATACCGCTGTCAATGAAACAGCAGACCAGGAAAATGAACCAAACTCGTCACACGAATGATAAAATCAAACATCAGTTCTAAACGTGTTCTAACAGAACACATTTATGACTAAAGTTTAAGCAAACCATTGCATACACTCTAATTTATTCCGAATGTATCAATTCATATAAAGGATCTATTGTATACGAGTATAGGTTGAGGTTGTTAAGCTATAGGTCAATATGGTAAAATATATTATTTAAATAAATATAAAAATTTTACTCACCTTACAATTTTGGCTTGTTTCAATATTGCATAAATATTGTGATGACGACGAAGTCCACTGGCTTAGGAATAATGATCGGAATAATTTATAGTTATTATTTTATTAGATTTAACTCTCATGCAATGCGCTCTAAAACTACATAAAACAATAAAGGCATTAAAATTGTTTCGAGCATCAGTCATAAGATACAAATCACGTTAGTTGTCACTTATTTTTCAAACAACGTAAAAAGTATCTACCTATAGCTAGCACAATTATAATCACTGCACACACGATCACAAGATGCGAGGACGCAGGTCCAGGTTCTGACTCACCAGAGCTGCCCCCGCCCTTATCGGTGTCTTTTGCAGTGAAGCGAACGAACTCCTGCAAGTGGCTGGGTAACTTTTGAACGTCTTTTTCTTCACCACCCTCAATCACCTTAATTTTGTGTTCAATCACTTTAGGTTCTTTATACACTTTATTTGAATCACGCTCATCTTCTGTTTCAGGATCTTTAATGCCCAATTTCTCCCATCTTTCCTTAGCCTTTGATATAAATTCTTTTTCTATACGATTATTAATCTTACTTTCAAGGATATCGAGAGTTGGCAAACTTTTGGATATTGTTTGACTGGCGCTAGAATCTCGAGGATTGGTAATTTTTATAATCTTGTGATGTTTTCTTTCGTTTCGTTCCGCCATTTGCGTAACATACTCTGAATACATTTTTTCACGCAGAAGTTCCTCTTGGCTACTGCTGAATAACGAAGTAATTTTATCTGATTCGTTGTTGNTTGGATATTGTTTGACTGGCGCTAGAATCTCGAGGATTGGTAATTTTTATAATCTTGTGATGTTTTCTTTCATTTCGTTCCGCCATTTGCGTAACATACTCTGAATACATTTTTTCACGCAGAAGTTCCTCTTGGCTACTGCTGAATAACGAAGTAATTTTATCTGATTCGTTGTTACTTTTTTTGTCATTAAAACCTAGTGAATTTAAATCTCTCTTTTGTAACACGGTATAATTATGAGGATGATTTTTTATTACTTTCCTAGTCTCTTTTTCAGAAATAAGTGGAGCTTTTGGTACCATTTTTTGGTAATGGTGTGTTTTATTTTTTAACACTTCTAAACGCTGAAGTTCTGCTTCTACTTCTTTTTCTTTTTTACGTATATATTCCATTTGTTGTTCACACAAATCTTTAGGCAAGGACGGTCTCCGAGGAGATATCTCATAATAGCTTGATTCGTCTCTTGGATTTGTATGAAATCTGTGCATGTTTTGAATGGATGATATATCATTTTCTATTTCTTTATTTAAATTTCCTGTAGAGTAATGGAAGAATTTTCTCTCACTTTTCATTGAACGCATAGAATTATCCGTGAAATCTGAACTTTCATCACTTTCATAAAAGGAAGTTGAAATTTTTCTGGGCCTTGGTGGAGGAATAGGCTTAATTGGGTAATCACGTACCGAATTTAACTTTTCATTGCTAAATTTTGGAATAAAATTATATTTCTGCAAATCATCTAAGCTGTTATTTAAACGTTGATTTAAAGAGTGTATATTACGTGTAAGATTTGGATCACGAATTAAAGCAAACAATCGACTACCAGTTTGAGATTTAAATGGATTTTCTGAATTATTTTCATTTTTATGATTTTGTTTTTTATATGACTCGTCATATCCTCGATCAACAATTTTTTTTTCGATTTGTTCTTTTTTTACAACGGTGTTAGTCTTCTCCATTAACATTTTTTGTGATGGTGATAAACATATATAAACAGGTTCTGTGTTAGCTGGTACTCCAGCGCTGTGGCCATCCTCTTGCAAAGAGTTTCTTAGAGATGAATGACGAGGTTTAACAGGAGGAGGTATAGTATCTTTTATTGGTAAGTGTATCTTCTCTAAAGATGAAACGTCTGGCAATATATATGATGTATTCTTAACTTTTTCGACATGATTTTTAGATAACATAAGTCTTGTATTAGTTTTAGAAGATTCAATATTGGTAATATTCTGTAACCGTTGTGATACAGAAGCTAATTCTTCCAATATTTTCTCACCATATGGAAGTAGTGTTATTTTTTTGACACATAGATCTCTTAATTTCAAAGGGCTTTGTGTAACGTCTTCACTTGTGTCTTTGATATCAGTAACATATTCAAATACGTCTTTGACATGACTTGTAGTTGAGGATATTTGGTTTGTATTTAATTTCATGTTTTCACAAAATTCTTCGTGTATATTAGATACATCATTTAAGGAAGAATATGTAGGGTTATATTTGGCCGTACACTGAGAAGAACATGCACTACTAGATGAATCATGACGACTAAATGTTTCTTTTATATTTTCATTACAACTTTCAGTATCCGATGAAACTTCTTTAATTAAATTATTTATCGCATCATTAAACTCACATTTTATTATTTTAGCTTGCAAATCATATTCATTTAGTTTTTTCATACTTGAGTTTGTAAATAGCGTTGGTTTATCATCTTGCATAATATCAGTGTCGGTGTCTTTACCGTCACTTTTGCAAATTTCCTTAACATGTAAATTTGTTTTAATGTTATCAGTGGACAAAACTACTATTTCGTGAATATTTTCTATCACGTTGTTATTAAATAAAATTTCTGACTGTTTTTTTATTGTTTGTTTGTTATTTTCGAGTAAATCATGTTTTATGGAGATATTTCCTGATTCAGCGTTCATACTATGTTCGGTATCTTTATACTGGGATTGATTATTCTCATTAATGTTTATAGCTCTTTGCTGTATATTTTCTGAAGAGATTTTATCTCCACTAGTTTTTTCTTCTTCAATCTGTTTATTGACTTGATGTACACTTTCTCCATATGAGTCGCGTTTTGAGTATTCATTATTATTATTTGTAAATTTACCGACTTTATTTGGGACATTTTCACACTCAATCTTTATAATGTGTTCGCTTTTAGTATTGTTTTTTGCATCAGGCTGTTCAGTACTTTTATTTGAGTTCGTCTCTACATCTTTTACTATATGTTTAAGCTCAACAGTGTCATTACGATTACATTGATGTGAACCTTTTTCCAACTCTTTTCTGAATTTCATTTGCAATGCACAGGGAGTACTAGCATTAATATTATTTTCAAGATCATCTTTAATATTTGAAACAAATGTTTTTTTCAATAAATTTTCTGTATCTGTCACTTCTATTGTGGGAGTAATTATCCTTACTGATACGTCTGTTTCGATTCCATCATCTTCATCTTCTACTTCATGTATGGAACTGGTACTACTTGATGTATCTGTTAAGTATACAATTTCAGCTCCAGTCATTTTTTCAACAGTCTTCATAGACCAATCACCTCTAGCTTCACTAATCTCAGGTTCTTTTATTTTAGCACCAACTAGAACACATTCTTGAGGTACTAGCCGTCCAAAAGATTTGTTTTGTAAATTTGAGGGCATTTTGGTTTGTTTAATAGTATTTTGTGTTTTTATTTTTTTAGTATCTTCAAATACATCATCTTCTAAATCTTCAACATCACTTTTTCTTTCACTTAAGTATGATTGACGTCGTGATGTCATAGACGACTCACTACTACCTTCTTCGTCAATAACATCTAGCATTCTGGGTGGACCAGGTCTAAGTGTAATAAAATCTTCGGCTAATCCTTTTTTCCGTAACCTATGCTTCATTTCACGATTAATTATTTGTTCAATTTCTGTTTTTATTTCAATTGAATCTACGCTTTCTGGTTGTGATGACAAATTAAGAGTTTTTAAGAAATTTCTCAATGATTTCTCTTCATCGAAAGTAAGGCACTTAGTTTGATCACATTGGGCCACATCAAGCGGTAATGTCGTTATTGTTAATGAACCAGTAGCAGGCTCTTGTGCACTCGATTTTTCATTATTAAAATCGTCTGTTTTTTCCCATTCTACATCTGATTCAACATCAGTGATTATAACATGACTAGTATCTACTACATCTAAATTACAGTCATTTGCTGGAATACTATCATCATCCGTAAGTTCAACTATTTTAGTGTCATCATCATTGTCTAAGCTCTTACTTTTTATGTCACTTTTTAATTTTGGTTTATTTTTAAGACCTTGATCGGGCGTTTCTACTACATACCCAAGAGATTCTAGGTTGTTTTGAACATGTTCAACTGTAAATAATGTTCTGTTTAATACTTCTGAGCGGTTGCTATCGTTATTATTAAAGTCTTCGCTTGGTAGTGACATTGAGTCCACACACAAAGAAGTACTTGGTACATTGTTGGCCTCCGATATTTGTGGACTAGGTATAATAACATCGTCAGCTACGTCACTTATTTCTTTATTTTCGATTAAATTTTCTTGATTATCACTACTACTACAACATGTTTCACTGGTGCCAACTTCATTTAAATCGGACGAATTATTACTAGAATCCGGTTTGTTTTTATTATTTTTACGTTTATTTCTATTGTTTTTACGTCGCTTCGGCCTTTCAGGCATGTTTAACAAATCGCAATACCTTTATCACTGATAATACACAATATAATCAATATCACACTAAACACATAGTCCATTCACGAGCGTCATTACAGATTTCGCGACACCGGTATCTACTGCGTAGGAGTAACGACTTTAACCAAGCACATGCCAGCACCAATATCAGGGAGTTCGAGTCGTTTGCCGAGCTAAGGGCCTGGGGGCGGGGCGACAGATTAGAGTTCGAGGTTAGTGATTGTGATTTTCTTTTAGCAGAGCAGTCGCCGAGCGCGGCAGTCGTGCGCACTCGCGGCGTTTCACTGATAATTATAAACGGGTTGAAGTGCACGGGCGCGGGCTGCGGACTTTATTTTTACGCGGAGACGTGCGCGCGAGTGGAGCGCGCGCGACGCCGGCGCCGCCGCTCGCCCGCGGAGGGAGCGCCCGCGCCGGCCGGACTGTCACCGCGCGCGGGCCGAACGCGCTCGCTAATTAATATTGCACGCGCACACTCCTCGCCCGTTTTAGTGCGGAATAACTGACAGGAACTCCGGCACACAATGGGCCGCAGCACTTATTAGGATTTCGATAGGACGCAGGGAAAATATGGCATCAACATGTTTAAATTAGAATCGAAAACTAAGGGCATGTATACCATGTAAGGGTATGTATGACTACCTTCAAGGTTACTAACCAAAATATATATAAGAAATAGCCGTGTGTTTTAATCAAATTATATGTTGATTCACATACAGAATGTTAAATGTACTTAACTAAATTACTTTGAAAGGTAAACCTTTAAAATATTCCGACGTTCTGTAGACATTACAATAATACAAATGACTGTGATAGAATCTCAACCGATATGAGCGTTCATTATCTAGTAGATTAACATACATTTTATTACCTTGAGATAATATTTAAAAATAACATTCATTTTGTACATACAAAACAAAGTACATTTATCAACATATGGTTTAACATCNTTACAATAATACAAATGACTGTGATAGAATCTCAACCGATATGAGCGTTCATTATCTAGTAGATTAACATAAATTTTATTACCTTGAGATAATATTTAGAAATAACATTTATTTTGTACATACAAAACAAAGTACATTTATCAACATATGGTTTAACATTTACGATATAGAAAAACTTATTTATTTATATCACTATTCATTATCATCATCATATCAGCCCACAGACGTCCACTGCTGGACATAGGCCTCCTCTAATGATCGCCACACCGGGCGACTACGAGCCGCCCGCATCCACCGACTACCCGCGACCTGCAGCGGGTCGCCGGTCCACCTATTCGGGGGTGTACCTGTACTACACTCCCCGGTTCGGGGTCGCCGCTCTAGCACTATAAGACCCCAACGGCCATCGGCNCCTCTAATGATCGCCACACCGGGCGACTACGAGCCGCCCGCATCCACCGACTACCCGCGACCTGCAGCGGGCCGCCGGTCCACCTACTCGGGGGTGTACCTGTATTACACTCCCCAGTTCGGGGTCGCCACTCTAGCACTATAAGACCCCAACGGCCATCGGTTTTGAGCCACTATCACTATTATATACCACTATTATATATCACTCTTTATAAAATCTTCCAAAAGGTTTTCCTCTAAGAGTTTCCACAAAATCGTAAAATTATGAGTAAATACTTGTATAATGATAAGTGATGTCGACCATGTAACAGTTGCCCTGAAGCCTACAGCCCGGAAGACCTGCGGAGCACCGCTGGCTATAGGTGGCTACCCCTCAGAGCACGGAAACAATTGTCTAAGGGCCAACCACCGTCGAATATGATTTAGAAAATGTCACAAAATTCAAGTTTATTTATCACTTTTATCGGCGACTCGACAGGACAAGAAGAAGTGATGGCCGGGCGGTGCTCCGACCACCCGGCNGCCAACCACCGTCGAATATGATTTAGAAAATGTCACAAAATTCAAGTTTATTTATCACTTTTATCGGCGACACGACAGGACAAGAAGAAGTGATGGCCGGGCGGTGCTCCGACCACCCGGTGTCGTGTTAATGTTCATATTACGTTGTACTATAAATCGCGAGCAACTCAACTGGGTTATGTAATAATCGGGGTGCACTAAATCGGCTTGACCGGTCCCGGTGTACCTAGAATCTAGATTTGCAGGTCATGTGGACTGATTGGCCACTTCCACGGCGTGCCGCGGTTACGACCAATCAACGGTAGTTACTTATGTGCTCATGTACTCGTGCTAGACCAACATCATACACCTAAATCCACGACCATGGCGGCCGAAACTACTCAAATATTAAAGTTGTTCTCAACTGATGAAGTTTTGATTGATTTTCTAGCACAAACTGAAATGAATTGAAAATGGACCTTTCTCACTTTTCAAATAAATCAGTTAAACGCATGCACGGTGTGAAAAACTAAAAAAAAACTGGCATACTAATGGGGATATTATGACGTCAATACACATTATGTAGTCACATACCATATGAGAGTCAAAAATAAAATCCATCACTTAGTGCAAACGAAATGTGCAAATGTTTTTTCAAAAAAACCATCAATACATGTTGTAATCATGTTACCGGAGCCAAAAATATAGTTTTTAGAAATTTTGTCTGTTTGTCTGGTTGTCTGTTTGTCTATGCGTTTGTGCACGCTAATCTCAGAAACGGCTAACCCATTTGAATGCGGATTCCACTGTTGCATTGTGACAAGCTTCCCGTAACATTTAGTGTATGTTTCGTTCCAATCTGTCTACAAACAATAAAATTAATTGAAATAATACGCGATATTGTAGCGATACGCGATATTGTAGCGATACGCGATATTGTAGCGATATGCGATATTGTAGCGATATGCGATAACGCGCTTCGGTCGTCTTCTTCTTTTCTTCTATCTATACATATAATAAAATCGTAAACGAACCGTGTCTATACAATGAATATTTTTTCAAAAAGAACATCCATACAAGTTGTAGTTAAAATATNAATTAATTGAAATAATACGCGATATTGTAGCGATACGCGATATTGTAGCGATACGCGATATTGTAGCGATACGCGATATTGTAGCGATATGCGATAACGCGCTTCGGTCGTCTTCTTCTTTTCTTCTATCTATACATATAATAAAATCGTAAACGAACCGTGTCTGTACAAAAATATTTTTTCAAAAAGAACATCCATACAAGTTGTAGTTAAAATATTTTTTTTTTCATAATTGTAGTTATGTTACCGGAGCTAAAAATATAGTTTTTAGAAATTTTGTCTCTGTTTATCTGTTTGTGCACGCTAATCTCAGAAACGGCTAAACCAATTTGAATGCTGTTTTTACTGTTGCATTTTGGCAAGCTTCCTCTAACATTTGGTGTTTGTTTCATCTATCATTTATCATTCATTCTTATTAAGATCGGAGAAAATAATTTATGTATAATTTTGCTCTTACTGAATGCCCACGCGGACGGAGTCGCGGGCACAGCTAGTGGTAAATAAAAATTCATCGAAGTTCTTATGAAATTTTAATAATCTTTATACTTTTAATTAAAATGTTAATCTTTAAGCTTTTCCCTTTTAAATCATGAAGCAATCGGATCGTGGTTGACCCCATGAAACAACTGAACTAATTACATTAAAATACATTTTACAGAAAATTTTAAATTAGTGGTTCACCATTGTTGCCATTTAAATTGTAATAGACGCCTACAATCTACTAAAGGGTCACCTTGGGAATGTTTGTCACTGTGCAACTTAATTAAAAGATTTCTATTAAAACACTTGTAAAACATTTCCAAAGCTGAACTTAATGAATGAATTCATTATGTTCGTTCGGTCACCTATCAAATCCGCAACGCTCTATAACAATAACCGAATGTTTATGTTCAATAAACGGTTCACTCGTAAGAATAATTTAAAAACATGTTAAAATACCTTAAACATGATTTTAAACTTTAAGCGTTGGTACTAAGTGGATATACCAATATTTCACTCATTGTTAGATTTAGAAGAATGTTAAAAACGTATAAATATTCGTATCTACCGGTTTATAATGTTATAATCAACCACGTTTTCCTTACAAGTAAAACGTACAAGTGTACATGTTGGGCGAGTGAATATTAACCAGAAGTATTACTTAAGGCGGTATCCCGAAATAACGTGAATGCGTGCCGTGCCAATGAGGCGCGTCTTTTATCGCCGGCTCGTGGCGCATTACGTAATGTTATACGGTAACGCCAATAATACCTAGTCAACTGTTAGAAAAAACTTAGCATAAACTCGCGCTCTTGTGTAAGACATTTAGATCAGTGGCTAATTTTAACTATGACTTACGTTATTATTCAGAGACTGATCCGATCTGAACACAAGACAAAGAGATGCGAGATGCGATATGCTTTACTATATTTGAGGTATTTATACGATATAATAAAATAAATAACGACTGACCCCTCTATCCCTNAATAATACCTAGTCAACTGTTAGAAAAAACTTAGCATAAACTCGCGCTCTTGTGTAAGACATTTAGATCAGCGGCTAATTTTAACTATGACTTACGTTATTATTCAGAGACTGATCCGATCTGAACACAAGACAAAGAGATGCGAGATGCGATATGCTTTACTATATTTGAGGTATTTATACGATATAATAAAATAAATAACGACTGACCCCTCTATCCCCAGTCAGAATGGAATGGCGATCTCCGGCGATACTGAACACATCTGAACGAGAGACCATATGAGAAGAGAGAGCTGCATGGACGGTGCTGTCGGGCACTGCACGAGCCTCACGTCATTTGCGAAAACTCCGTGCACCGGCTACGCTTTGGTGATCTATTTGGAGAAACCAAAGATTTTGATATAACTACTGGCAACAAAAACCCTCCTGCTGACCCTTGCGTGGATTACAGATTAATACACAAATATTCTTTCTCGTATAAAATTAAATTTCTTAAGTTTTTTTCTTTTGAAAACTGTACTTTTATTGTTTATGTGCCCCCAGCTTTCATCATCGAAGCGAGATAAAGTGCGGATCAGNGAAACCAAAGATTTTGATATAACTACTGGCAACAAAAACCCTCCTGCTGACCCTTGCGTGGATTACAGATTTATACACAAATATTCTTTCTCGTATAAAATTAAATTTCTTAAGTTTCTTTCTTTTGAAAACTGTACTTTTATTGTTTATGTGCCCCCAGCTTTCATCATCGAAGCGAGATAAAGTGCGGATCAAATTTTAATTCTCTAATTGTAATCTTGTCTAATTATATTTTTTACAGACGAAAATATTTTGACAAAATCAATTTTTGACAAACAGCCAATTATAGTTTTATAACAGTGTAGATTATTANAATTGTAATCTTGTCTAATTATATTTTTTACAGACGAAAATATTTTGACAAAATCAATTTTTGACAAACAGTCAATTATAGTTTTATAACAGTGTAGATTATTCTTGGAAACGATTTATATATATAGCAAACGGCACACGGCCCATGTGATGTAGTTAGTGCAGTCTAAGATGTAAAACACATTGACAAGCTCCTGCAATCCTTGCTGTGTGTGTGGTAGATGCATTGTCAAACGTAAATCAACCAAATTCAGTGTTACCTGTACCGTGTGTCAGAACCTATCGCAGTGCGTCACTCATACGGTCCGGTAGAACGTGTTCGTCACATGTTCGCCGCAAACGAAAACAAACATTGAAAGATATAGGTCAAGAGTTCCGCGCGGGGCGCGCCGGTTCAACCTGGTGCCGGGTGCTCTCGGNCACGGCCCATGTGATGTAGTTAGTGCAGTCTAAGATGTAAAACACATTGACAAGCTCCTGCAATCCTTGCTATGTGTGTGGTAGATGCATTGTCAAACGTAAATCAACCAAATTCAGTGTTACCTGTACCGTGTGTCAGAACCTATCGCAGTGCGTCACTCATACGGTCCGGTAGAACGTGTTCGTCACATGTTCGCCGCAAACGAAAACAAACATTGAAAGATATAGGTCAAGAGTTCCGCGCGGGGCGCGCCGGTTCAACCTGGTGCCGGGTGCTCTCGCTTAGCACACCGACACGATTTATTTGCGCAGCCACCATTAGATAATGAAATAAAATATAGGTCACCAGTTCCAAAACAATATGTTTCGTGCAGACTTCTGCGTCAGTAGTCAAGAACTCTGTTGATATGCCTCACTAGCTTTTGTCCACTGGTTCGACCACATGAATGACGGTTTTCTGCTACATGGAAAATGCTGAAATAATCATAGGTTTATAAAAAAAACCTTATAATTTATTTTAGTTGAGCTCTCGTACCTTAACTGCGGTTATTAAAATAGAGATCAACTTGTACCTTTAATTCTACTGAACCGATTTTGATGAAATATACCGCAGTATTCAACTCGAAATAGTACTTTTAAGACTGTAATAGTTTGACCAAAATCTATCCGCTGGTTCTTGCGTGAAGTCAAACAAACAAACAAACATCGAAGGATTTGGTTTCAGAAGCCCTTAATTAGTCGAAACGAAAAAAATGTATGGAAATGACATTTCTAATCGATGTCACCGTGACTTATCGATTAGAAATGTCATTCTAATACATTTTGTTCGTTTCTATTAGCGTTAACGATTGTAGAAAGTCGACTTGGCTGCGGGGGCTCCACTTTCATCGACACGACATAATGCCACTCTGATATTGTCTGTGGCCGCCACGAGCACGAGGGAGGTCGGACATCACGACGCATGACATAATGGCCGCGCAGGCCGGGCCGGGGGGCGAGCACGAGCGACACCGCCCGGCGCTGCTCTGTTGGCAGCCGTCCAGGGGTTGTGAGGAGAGCGCGTCGAGTGCACGCGCACCCGGACGCGGCGCGTTGTCACACTGATATATACGTCACCTACGGATGTACGCGGCTGTGGCGCTAATTGTTCTGATCAGGTTATTTATACACACGTAAGGTTAACAGCGTTTAGATAATAACGTTTAGGCCGCTAAAGTGGCGCACTTCACGGTGCTGTATCGTTTATGCAGTTCGTTGATTGTTGTTGATTGATCGTATGAAATATGCATATATGAATTTTGATAGTTATCCTTCTGGTCAAATATATTCATAATATACTAGCTTTTACCCGCGACTCTGTCCGCGTGAATGTCGGTTTTCCGTAACATGGGAAATCCCGAAACAATCGTAGATTTTTATAAAAAGCAACTTTTACTTGAGCTCTCGTACCTTAATGGGNTCAGTAGTCAAGAACTCTGTTGATATGCCTCACTAGCTTTTGTCCACTGGTTCGACCACATGAATGACGGTGAATCTGCTACATGGGAAATGCTGAAATAATCATAGGTTTATAAAAAAAACCTTATAATTTATTTTAGTTGAGCTCTCGTACGTTAACTGCGGTTATTAAAATAGAGATCAACTTGTACCTTTAATTCTACTGAACCGATTTTGATGAAATATACCGCAGTATTCAACTCGAAATAGTACTTTTAAGACTGTAATAGTTTGACCAAAATCTATCAGCTGGTTCTTGCGTGAAGCTTAAACAAACAAACAAACATCGAAGGATTTGGTTTCAGAAGCCCTTAATTAGTCGAAACGAATAAAATGTATGGAAATGACATTTCTAATCGATGTCATCGTGACTTATCGATTAGAAATGTCATTCTAATACATTTTGTTCGTTTCTATTAGCGTTAACGATTGTATAAAGTCGACTTGGCTGCGGGGGCTCCACTTTCATCGACACGACATAATGCCACTCTGATATTGTCTGCGACCGTCACGAGCACGAGGGAGGTCGGACATCACGACGCATGACATAATGGCCGCGCAGGCCGGGCCGGGGGCGGGCACGAGCGACGCCACCCGGCGCTGCTCTCTTGGCAGCCGTTCAGGGGTTATGAGGTGAGCGCGCCGAGTGCGCGCGCACCCGGACGCGGCGCGTTGTCACACTGATATGTACGTCACCTACGAATGTACGCGGCTGTGGCGCTAATTGTTCTGATCAGGTTATTTATACACACGTAAGGTTAACAGCGTTTAGGTAATAACGTTTAGGCCGCTAAAGTGGCGCACTTCACGGTGCTGTATCGTTTATGCAGTTCGTTGATTGTTGTTGATTGTTGTTGTTGATCGTATGAAATATATATGAATTTTGATAGTTATCCTTCTGGTCAAATATATTTATAATATATTAGCTTTTACCCGCGACTCTGCCCGCGTGAATGTCGATTTTCCGCAACATGGGAAATCTCGAAACAATCATAGATTTTTATAAAAAGCCACTTTTACTTGAGCTCTCGTACCTTAATGGC
>WUAW01000396.1:127-12078 GCA_017165845.1 Thaumetopoea pityocampa | reverse complement strand
ATATACATATATATATACATATATATATTTTTACTTTTACTATTACAAAATTGTTGTGTTAAATTTTGTAAAACAAAAATATTTAAAAACTACTGATACCGACTAATTAATGACTTCTGAAACCAAATCCGTCGATGTTTATTTGTTTATTCAAGCTTAACGCTTTTTCTTTTTTTCTGGTTTTTTACCAGAGAATAGATTTTGGTCAAAGTGTTACATTATTTTATTATTAGTAGTACTGCGGCATGTTTCATCAAAATCGGCCCAGTATAATTGAAGATACCGCTTGATCCGTTTTAGTAACCGCCGTTAAGGTACGAAAGCTAAAGTAAAAGTTGTTGTTAAAGCTTTTTATATAAATCTATGATTGTTTCGCTATTTCCCATGTAGCGGAAAACCGACATTCACGCGGGCGGAGCCGCGGGCCAAAGCTATTAGACATAAATCCTTATTATGCGTGTACTTAAGTTATTACAAATGTGCGTGTGTTTTACAAGACATTGCTAACGATCTCATGCGATAACTTTCTATTAATTTTCAAGAAAATTGTGTAAAAATGGAATGGTATTGCACTAAAATTTTGCATGATATGAAAGTATTGTTTATTTTTAAGAAGTATTTAGTATATTGTTAGCGGAGAGTTTAAAATTATTCAATTGTAAAAAAATTGTACAAAATAAAATATTTTTACTATTGATTACTTGAATTTTATTTTTGTTATAACTTTTCTGTATTTTTCTCACACAAAAAACAAGAACTTATCGATTTTAGGGTTTACATATATATTTGTAGGCGTTTCCTAATTACACAATAACTTGTAAACATGAACCAATTTAGATCTGGTACTAGAATGTTGTATGACCGCAACTTAACTCCAAAGCTAACTTACCAACCAGTAACTTACCAAGGTTGGATGGCCGATTTAGTTTGTTTGGCTACGTTATAATACCGGCCAGTACGTTAGTAAATAGATGCCTTGATATAGATGCCCTCGGGGCAATGGCTGCCCTAAAATCCTGGCTGTATATCATCTATCTATCTATACTATTATAAAATTGTTAAATGTCAAAATTTCAAAAATCAAAGAAATTTAAAAACAAACTACTCAGATCGACTAATTAAGGCCTTCTGAAACCAAATCCGTCGATGTTTGTTTGTTTGTTCGGGCTTCACGCAAAATCTAGCGGGCAGATTTTGGTGAAACTGTTACAGTCTTAAAAGTCCTATTCCGACTAATATTCAGACTATTTACTTGTACTACGGCATGTTTTATCAAAATCGGTCCAGTAGAATTGAAGATACAGTTTGATGTCTGTTTTAGTAGTCGCCGCTAAAGTGCGATTGCTCAAGCACAAGTGGTTCTAAAGCTTTTTTTATATAAACCTATAATTGTTTCGGGATTTCCCAAAAACCGACATACACACGGGCGAAGCCGCGGGTAAAAGTTAGTCTTAACATATAGACTCTCCATGGCACTACACAGTAACGTGTATTGCACAGACAATAATAAGAACAATTCAAAGTTGGAGCCAGACTTAACACATTCGACAACCCTGGGTCGAACACTCAATATTGAATGAATGTCAGACGATAAAATAGTTAAAACTAAAGGGAAGTTATAAATAAAAAAGATAAATTATATGCAAAACATTTATTAGGTACTATTTAGCAAAAATCTACATTTTAACACAAAGCAACCATTAAAACTATGATTAATAAAGTAACAAACTAAGTAAATATAATTGATATGTGTGTGATCTAATACATATGTAACGTCAGGGCTGTGAGGATAAGCCTCTTATTTAATATTAAAAGGCACATCCTTATAAATCATGTCTTAACGAAACAATAACAACAAAACGATTGTTTATATAAAAATTTTGAAATACATTTTTATTACTAAACAAACAATTATAACAAAACTATTATACATCCCGTTCACAATTTGGAAAAGTCTCAAAAAATAATCTATCTCATTATCTTTTTATTCCCAACAATATAATGTTTTAATATAATATATTATAATTTGTTATTATGAATTTAATTTTAATTAATAGCTAAACGGACCAATAAAAGGTCAGAGATTTTTTTAAATTGAACACTCCATTGCCGATAACAATTAAAAAAAATACTATAAAAAAACGAATATATTTCATAAACTTTATGGACATTGGCAGGAAATGATTAAGGAAAATAAACTCGATTTCGAGAAGTTTCGACAGTCGCAAGATCTTGACCGAACATTATAAACCCCAGTTTCTCACCGCCGATATAATGGATGTGCATACCAGGACTCGGTAACCGGGTAAATTTTCAAACCAGTTTGGCCATAAGTACACAGGAACATAATCATTTCTGTTTGGTTCCTTCGAACCGGTATATTAAACGTTATTCTGCCAATTATGTTCTCTTAAGTTTAGCGGTTCATTAACCGTTATCAACCGACATAACCTTGAAATTTCTTCGATATAACGCCGCCAAGAATAGAGGCTCAACAGCGTGCTTATCTGCTATCTGTCGCGTTCAATTTTAACCGGTTTATTTCGGTTATAGAACGGAATGCTAATCGGTTTCATTCTGAACGAAAACGATATACGAAACCGTATTTTTTTTATTAACCGATTTATTTTAAACCGGTACCGAGCCTTATGGTATACATAGGTCACACTATTAATTTAGTATTTATTATTTTTAGTTGTATTATATTTAGCTGATTTAAATTGTTTTTTTATTTATTTTAAAGTGATTTCCTTTGATTATATCAAATTATTCAAATAAATTATGATATTGTTCTAAGAACATCATACTATTTAAATAAATAGATATTGCTTGGGCACACATATTCTCTTAAACTTAATAAAAAATATCAAGAAAACGTATTCTCTTGGTTAGATTACATCTTTTTTCCGTGTATGTGCTGATTTATTGCGTAGTGCTGAATCGCTTAACACTGTTAATTTTTGTTTCATTTCAAATAACGTTGTTTTATTTGTAAAATATAACAGCAATAACCCACGTAGTATATTAATTTCATTGAATTTGGATATATATAATAAAAAAAAATAACGCATTATTTTGAAAAGTAGGTGAAATCTCGATACTGTCGAGATTAATCGAGATCTGGCCAGATTGTCTGATGAAATCTAGAAAGACCAATCTTGAATCCAAACCTATCGCGTATAACCTCGCAATGGATCTAATGTGGATGCGTTGCTATTCAGAAGGAGTACTGAATTAGTCTGAGAAACAGCAGCACCTGTAGAACTGCTACTGAGAGATGGACCACATATAACTACCTATTTTTTCGAATCGAATGCATTATTAGTAGTATACTATTATCTTTATTCGAATAATCATTACTAATTATTGTAGTAATGATTAGAATGTATAATATTATAATAACAGTTATCACGTTCTCTAATCTCTACCACAAGAGCAATTACTGCAATTTGACTAAAGTAACTCCAAATTATAACTGGAACTTACATCTAAAGTTAAATTTATTATGTCTCTGTACATGAGTCTTAAGCCCCTTTGTATACATAGGTACTAATAATCAATATCACAATCATTCAAGTTAAGTCATAGTGCACTTTTCATAACATTTGTTCACACATTCGCGCAATTGGTTCACGTATCTGCACCATTCGTTCACGTATCTGCGCAATTCGTTCACGCATCCGCGAAATTTGTTCAGGCATCGCGCAATTCGTTCAGGCATCGCGCAATTCGTTCAGGCATCCGCGCAATTCGTTCACGCATTCGTGCAATTCGTTCACGCATCCGCGCAATTCGTTTACGCATCCGCGCAATTCGTTCACGCATCCGCGCAATTCGTTCACGCATTCGCGCAATTCGTTCACGCATTCGCGCAATTCGTTCACGCATCCGCGCAGTTCGTTCATGCATCCGTGCATTTCATTCACACATCCGCGCTATTCGTTCACGCATACGCGTACTTCGTTCACGCATCTGCGCAATTCGTTCACGCATCCGCATAGTTCGTTCACAAATCCGCGTAATTTGTTCACGCATGCGCGTAGTTCGTTCACGAATCCGAGCAATTCGTTCACCGCGTACGTAAGCGGTTGGCACGTCCAATCGACACTGCTTCTTGATAGCTCACTCGCCAATTCCACCGTTCGCGTAACAGTTACGCGTGAAGAGTTTCACACAAATTATAAACCCTTTAATCAATCTTAAATCTACAAGGCATTTTAGAGATCATAGCTTACATTTTATCTTTAGTGTGAGCAAAGTATCATAGAACTATTATTTATTTATTCATATATATATTTTACACATAGATCTTATAGATTTTTTCTCATCATACTTAACTTATAACTTAGAATTAATTAATAATCAGTTATTACCTATTTATTTAAAACCCTGATAAAGGTAATAAGGCTTTTAATCGTGCGCTAATGGCCAGGAGTCATAATTATTTATTATGTTGAATATTTTTTATTTTAACTGTTTTTTATACGATAGCAGCACAACATAAATCTGTTAAATATGGAAACTACCTATACACCGGCGTCCAAATTCGTGTATTGTTAAAATTCTTTAATATTATGTTTTATAGTCGTCACGAACAGGCGCAATATCATGATGATGTAATGTACCTCTACACAGTAAAAGTTAAAAGAAAAAATATATACGAATAATTACAACCGTTGGCGTACGGTAGAATTACCTCCAACAATACCTTTCACGATATGCAGTTAACAATATTTACCATAAATTATTAACTAAACGAATATTATTCGACGCATTGCACAAAGTAAAACTATTTTATAATGTCAGCATTTATTGCAATTTACTGAATTAAATCAGTGTACAAACAACGCCTGTTTGGTTGTTTTCCTATATTACACCTTGCCCTCCCAACACGAAAACTGTAAAACACACTACATTTTTATGGTCCTTCAAGCCGGATCATAAAACTGTAGTGTATTTTCGTGTTAGGAGAGCAAATGTCATGGAATATATCAATAAGTGACGCGGTTATAAGGTGCATAACCTGAGACATTTCCCCATATCCACGGTCCGCAAACTAAATTAAAAAAGCACTTACTGTTTCTCTGTGAACCTGTTTTATTGCTTAACCCGAACTCCACAAATATTACAGCAAGGTGTAATGTATGGAAACAACCAAACCCAACGTGTGTTGTTTGTACACTGATTTAATTCAATAAAATGTGATTAAGGCTGACATTATAAAATACTGTTATTTTGTACAATCCGTCGTACAAGTGTCCTTAGGCACTTTTTGTTTTCCAGGCATAAAGTAAGAAAAGGTTCGGTTAGTGAGTTACCTACGTCCTGACCGGGAGTATATTTAGTCAACAGTTCCTCGAACATAACAAGCGAAGACATGTAAAATTATTATAGCAGGACCATTTTAATGTCACATTTGACACTTCATCAAAATAACCTTGCAACAACGGCCACACAATATTATTTTTTTTTTTCAAATTTAATACGGCACTGTTGAACAATTTTTTTCAGCTACCAAATATATATTTATTTTAATAATAAAATAGAAGACAATTTTACGAGTTACTTTGACTAATAAACCATTCTAAACGTACACATTGACAGATGTCAAATGTGGCCTATTTAATGTGGCCTATTAAATATTAAAATGGCCCTACTTTAGATGGCACTTACTATTACAGTATACTTAGAATATTTTTATTAGATAATTTTAGTCATATGATTTTCAATAATAACAAATGTATTATAATGTATACGTAGATGATAACCATTAATGTCTTTTAATTGCCCTTATGAGTCAACATTTTAACTTAAAGTCCAATTTTACTTACATTATCACTATTTTATTATATACAAACTAATAATAATATGACGTATATATTAATTGACGTATTTATTAATATAAAATGAACTATTAATTAATAATATGACTTATGTATATATTATTAACCCTTTCGCGCCAAGCATCCCATATAAACAGCATCCCATATAAACGGCATCCACTCGACGACCTGTGGGTAAGGGCGTCTGGCATCCACGCTACGACTTGGTTCCAATTCTCCGGTAACAGAACTTAACTAAATTTAGTCTCTCCCTATCTTTTTCTAATGCCAAACGCCAAAACGTGATAACAAACATTTATAATGACTACCAACATACAATTCTGCTGAAGGGCTCAAAAAAATGTTCCGTTTTTGCTTATCTTTAGCCGTATGTTCCTGAGGTCGCGTCTAAATCTTTTAATTTTGACGTGTTTGAACGAAATTGACAGCACCAAAATTGTAGCTAACTTGCTTTGGCGTTTGACATTAGAAAAAGATAGGGAGAGACTAAACTTAGTTAAGTTCTGTTACCGCAGAATTAGTACCATTATTTAAGTTATAGAACAACATATATACAGAAACCGCGCGCACTGTGCATATTTCCGCTGCTAGTGCATATTTCCATTCACTGATGGGACTTCGGCGGACGGGGCTGCCGTAGCGAAAGGGTGAATATAAAACAAGTCCCATACGAAATACGGACTTTCTGTACGCAACCGATTAAAATTAATCAACAACAACAATAGTTAACTTGTGGTCTCAACTTATTGTTTTCTCACTGCTTAAGCAATCAAGCAATTCCCGCACATTTGAAAAACTCCTTTTATTCTATGCCATCGACGCTTCAATGCAGTCGGTGAAACTCGTCATATGCTTGTTACTCAATGGTTTAAATTGTATTCTTCCGTGATAAAACCCATGAGTGATAGCTACTGGCATATATACAGAAGAATAGCACAGTAATATTCTGTGCGTTAGTTTATGGACGATATATGAAAATGAAGTGTATAGTGAAATAGGAAGTGGTCTCTGCCTACCCCAACGGGAGAGGCGTGACTGTATGTATGTATGTATGACTGTATGTATGTATGTAGTATGTACTGTGGTCTCTGCCTACCCTTACCTTGGATGGGATATCGGCGTGCGTGAGTGTATGTATGTATGTATGTATTATACTTTAAATGATAAAATATTTTAATTGAATAAATAAACTTTCTATATTTTTATAGGTAGGTACTTAATATTATACATATTAAACGTAATTTAATATGTATAACTAACTTTTAACGCTAATTATAAACGACTGATGGGAGAGTGCCTGGTGCGTGGTAGCTATCGCAAACCGGTTTATTCCGGTTTTAGTCACGGTGTCTGTAAACACTAATTCAAACTCCAAAACGTCTCTAAAATGTTTTCTGTCTGTTTAATTATATTTTGCACGCACACATTCGAATCATAGATTAACATCGAAATGATTCTTGTGCTTTGTGAGCGTCCTCTCTAAAGGTCAAGATTAATATTAATCTATAATCACTATCACAAGCGAAAGAACTATAGATCGAATACCAGTTCACATTCTTCACAAACTTGCTTTAGTCCTCGTGACTCTGACGGGAGAGTGAGGCGAGCGGCGTGACCAATATTTCAACTCTATTCTAGTATGATCACTCATAACGACATAAAAGAGTTGAACTCACAGAACTCAAATACATTAATATAATAGTTGGTCTCTTTCATCATCAACTGTCCCACTGCACAATCACTCCTGTCAGAATGAGGGCGTCAAGCTATACTATAGTCCACCAAACTGGCCTGATGCGGGTTGGCATGATCGCTTTCATCCACAGTCCATACCAGTCCCCACTACAGAGACACGGACCTTCCCTAGTCAGGAGGGGGGATTAAACCGTAGGCTACCACGCTGGCCTGGTGCGGGTTGGTAGACTTCAAACACTCTAGTGAGCATGCAGGTCACCTCACGAAGTTTTTCTTATCCGTTGAATACATTGGTGTATAAAATGTAGACGGTACATGAATTATTATATAATTAACTTAGTGGTGCGGGACCGGTTCGAACCCACGACCTTTGGATTGCAAGTTGTATATAGCACCACTACACCACCAATGTGTTGGTCCCTTTACTTACTACTAATTAATTTAAATAATTAATTATAAACTCAATTTTGATTAGAGAAAGCTATAATACTATTACAAAATTGTAAAACGTCATTGTACATTAAAGATATTTCAAAAAATCTAAATCATATCAGCTAATGGAGAGTATTTGAAAAGTGAAACCATCATTTATAATAGTTATTTTTTTATTTCGCGTCTGTATGCTCGAGCTTCACGCAAAAACCAGCGCATAGGTTTTGGTCAGACTGTTGCAGTCTTAAAAGTGCCACAGGTTTTTATCATCGATCCGTCCTACGACGCAACTAACACTCCACTGAAATACGCACCCTGCACACAATTTTCGACTTAAAAGCTGGATAAAATATTTTTCCCCCAACTCTATGGAATTCGCAATACCAAATTGGGGTAGAACTTTAACACTTCGAATATGTACACAGAAATGTTCTATAAAATATATTTAACCCACTAGCATACAAAACATAAATTATCACACATGTTATAATATGTCTGACATATGTACTTCCTTATTAATTAGATTCCTGACAATCACCGTAAATATTTTCTTTTATTATTTCGAATAACGTAAACTATCAAAACAATATCACTCACAGTGACATAAAATATGTGTGCAGCAATAACAATTCGCCCGTGACACGCCCAGTCCTTATGCAGCGGTTGGTGTAACAGATGGATCGGACTATGTGAGCTCCTCGCCATTCATTAGGAACACCCGGAACGAAGACTCGTCCACAGCGGAGTCGTCGTACATCAACTGCTCCTGAATATAATATGAAAATAACATTAATAATGATACTCCGGACACTTTCACACACATTGCTCTGGTCCAAAACTAGGATCCCCCGTATCTCGGGTACTAGACAACGATATACATACTTATATAGATAAATACAATATATTTGTATATATAAAAATCAATCGCCGTGCCTTAGTCTCGCAAAACTCGAAAATCGACCTATTTGAATATTTTTTTATTTTGGACGCCTACAAAACATTTATTTTTTTTATTTTTTCATAAACCACCTCTGTATATAGATACATAGGTAGTTTAAGAAAAAATAAAATTAGGAAAAACCCAAAGGAATAGCCGAAAAATCGAAGAAATTGTTTTAGATTCAAAGTTCGCGGGCAAAGTTCACCGGGTCACCTAGGAAATTGATAAATACGTCAATGACTCGGATACAAACATTTGTGCTCATCACACAAAGTTTGTACCTACCAGGATCCAAACTCGGGACTCATTAACACAGAAATCAGAGTCACTACCGCTGTACCAATCAGTCGTCAATGCTTACATTAATTAAATCCAATTGAATAACTATTGGATGTATGTTGTTGCACACGAGGCCACGCGGGCGGCGGCGCGCGGGAGATTACACACGCGGCGGCTGATTGCAGTGGCCACTCAATATCGACATCCATTCGCGTCGGGCCACTAAAATTAGTTGATTCTAATATTTTTTAATAAAGGCAACGAATCAACGAACAATAGTGTTATTATTTAATATTTGAGTGAACACCCTAACTATGGGTAAATTTATAAATAGGGGATGTTTAGTTTGATGGCAGCACTGTGTGTGGCTTTTAATCTATGTGTGAGTTTTGGCAGCAACCCGAGTGAAACATCACTTGAAGTTTTATTTTAACGTTTTTTACACTATTATAAAATTGTTAAATGTCAAATTTTCAAAAAAAAATCAAACATTAAAAATAAACTACTTAGATCGACCAATTAAGGACTTCTGAAACCAAATCCGTCGATATTTGTTTGTTTGTTTGTTCGAGCTTCACGTAAAAACCAGTGGGTATATTTTGGTTAAACTGTTAAAGTCTTAAAAGTGCTATTCCGACTTAAATATTGCGGCATGTTTTATCAAAATCGGTTCAATAGAATTGAAGATACAGCTTGATCCCTATTTTAGTAGCCGCTGTTAAGGTACGAAAGGTCAAATAAGTGGTACGAAAGGTCAAGTAAAAGTGGTTCCAAGGGTTTTTATATAAATCTATGATTGCGTCGGGATTTCCCATGTAGCGTAAAACCGACATTCTCGCGGGCGGAGCCGCGGGCAAAAGCTAGTCGTCAATAATCGTGAACAATATAGAAACATTGGAATAAAACTGTGACTAACATAGCAAAGTGACCATATTTTTTCCAGGCAATAAGTCTACGGATCAAAACTCCCAAGAAGCAATAAAATAATAATAACATATTATCATGTTATTGTTAAAATTACGAAACCACGTGTGTAAAATGATGACTTGGCTTAAAAGTCTTAGATACCAGGCAATAAAATAAATTTTAAAAATCTATGCTTTCTTATAAGATATATTCGTTGTCCGTGAAGTGAGTCGTACTATATGCTTGTATCAGCTTACTATGTGAAAAATTAGAATTTTTACTCATGAATAATTGTCGTTTTAATAGTCTGTGCTGGCCCAATAATAACAATAGTAAACAGATATATATTATATGATATAAATAATAAGGGTCATGGCCTCGCCTTCTGATCCCAAAAATGGAAACCCCGGAATTTTACGACTCAATAATTGATATCTCTAATGAACGGTGGTCCCGCGCTATATCTACCATTAATGATAGTTATTAATATAGTTTCTGAAATTTATATATAGACTATAGAAGCGTGCGGAGCCGGCACAATATCTTCGCATACCTTCCCGTGGGTGCCGTGAGAACCAGCTACGGGATGTACCAGGATAATGAGCAGCAGCGTTATCAATCACAATCTACTAAAATCTCCAAGACGCCTGCCAAACATGGAGATTATAGTAAATCCTTCCTTTTTAAGCAAAAGGCCCATTATCCAATAATAGACTTACACAGGCTGACGATGCTGATATAGAAACGCTATAAATTATAAATTAAGTCCCTATAAAATTAATGTTCTGTGACGAATTTAGATAGTTGCTACTGTCTATAAATAGATTTATTGTTTCAGCTCAGTTGGTACTACGCATAACTTGACGGGGTGCATACCTCCATGAGATCAATGGTGGGATGGGGGTCGATGAGACTGAGGTCCGCGTCGAGCGGCGCGGAGGCGCTCGCCGGCCCGCCCGTCTCCATGTGCCTGTCGCACACCGCTTTCATTAGCACTCCAATAAAAGACAATAAATTAAAAACAAATAAATACTAATTGCTGTGTCGCGCCGGCACAATAATAGCGTCACTCCATTTCCCCCCGTGGACGCTATGAGAACCAGCTTAAAGATGTTCCAGGATAGCAGGCAGCAGCGTTATGGTGTAATTCTATCACAATCTACTGCGACCCTCCAAGAAGGCGAATGCCCAGAGGCCAGTCAGAGCGAATGCAAGAGGCCCAGTCCAGCCCTGGACTTTTACGGGCTGGTGAAGAAAAAGAAGAAATACTGATTATGGTAGGTTTGGCGCGAATTATATTTATTTATATATTAGTACTACGTGGACTAGAATTGAGAAAACGCGACTCGCGATTCAAGTCCCGGGTCAAATAAGATATCTTTAGGGGAGCATACTCACTGGCTGTCTTCTTCAGTAGCCACATTGCCATGAAGGAACAGATCGCTTCGCACCGTATATATGTTACTACTCGAACCGTCTTGCTCTACCTGTAAAGAGTATTACGAATTAATTCAAAATTCACGTAAAATTATTACAATTATAAAATTATGACAATTACACAAACTGTTTTGTTTGGAGAGCTTTTTATTTGAAGAAACTCCAGTGTCTCCAAAATAGCCACGCCACTGTAACTATTTTTCATGGCAGGTATTAACAACTATATATGTATGAGACGCAAACACTCCACGATGGTGTATATAAATAAAGCTGTCCGGGTGTGTAGATAGAATTCACCAGGGGTCAGGAACCTTTTTGGCCGCGGGTCAAAATAAACCAAACTGTGAGTGTTGTAGTAGTTAAGGTTCAAGATTGCTCGGATACACGGTTGAAATTAAAAGACACGTCCTCTCTTACTG
>WUAW01000394.1:58887-78180 GCA_017165845.1 Thaumetopoea pityocampa | reverse complement strand
GAAAGGAGATACATTTAATACTCTTGGTATTAGACAGACAGACCAATATAAACTATGAATAATTTATTTATTCTTTATTATACACAAACAGGTAAATATAATACATTTGTAAATAAATAAAAAAGATGTACAGAGGCGAGTTTAACTCAGAAAATGAGTTTTCTTGCAGTAAACCTTACAGTGTAGAAATATTTCAGTAATAATTTAGTGTAATAATCATCATTATTGTCAATAACCAAACAGTTATTCGTTCAAGCTGATAATAAACATACATACATACATACACACACTCACGACGATTTCTCATAAGGCTAGGCAGAAACTATAGTATATACTATATACATAGTCACGCCTCTTTCCCATTGGTGTAAGCAGAGACCACTTCTTTCCACCTGCTACGATCGTTTAATGTAGCAAAGTGGATATCCGTAACCCACATTTCGCTGCCGCGGGCAACGAGACGTGTCGTGTGGCGAATTTTGATTAGAGTTCCTCATTGCGTACCTACGGCTTAGTGGAGAGAAAAGGAAAAAGGATGAGATAGGAAAGGTGTATTGAACAAGGAATATGGAATTTAGGAAAAGGACTATGGGGTATAGGATACTACTATCTCGGAAGGAGTAGGAAGAGATAGTAGCTCGGGAGGCCGGGGTCGCTTACCCGTGTACTTAAGTCCATTTGCCGGACAGGCTCAAAGACTAAGTTCTGCCTGATCTGACAATAAAATAATAATAATACTCATCAGCATCATCAACCTATCTAGGGCAGGGCGTCTATCCCCACCGCGGGGCGCGGGTCTTGCTGGGTAGTACTGGCATATTAATAGCGTCACTCCATATCTACCCGTGGACGTTGTGATAACCAACTAAAGGACGCACCAGGATAACGGTCAGCGGCGTTATCTTATTATTCAACCAAAATCTACTGCGATCTCCAAGACGCCTGCCAAGCGTGGAAATTATGGCAAATCCGTCCTTTTAAGGAGGATGCCCATGTCCAGCTATGAACTTCCACGGGCTAATGATGATGTAGAGCCTTAGTTCCCAAAGTGGTCCACGGGAGACTCAACGAGGGTCTACGTTGGCGTACGCAAATTTCCATAGTTAGATCTAATCTTCACATTTTTGTCGAGTTTTGGGAATATGGTAGAAATGTAGCTGCAGGGGGTCCACCGGAACCAGCTTAATTTTGAAAGTGGTCTATGAGGAAAACGAAGTTTAGGAATGTTTGATGTAGAGAATAAAAAATACATGTATGACAGTACAAATTACAATCGATTATATTCATTATGTGTTGTAAGTCGCACTTCGCATCACAGTCCTGTATACGAAAATGTAAATGCCCTCCGTGACTAGGACAGCTCCTTGTGACCTTGAAGTCGGCTATTACTTTTTTTCGCGCGTTCAATGCTACCAACACGACGGTGCAGTGCGTTCGCTTTTTTATTTTTCTTATTATGGCATGGCAAAGCAACCTGTTATGCAACTTCTTTTTATTTGAAAAGAATTATGACAGTTAGCGGGGCGTATTTTTTTTTTAATTATTTACGAAAATATACTTCATTATATAAGGTTTAAATAGCAAATCAGCAGTATAACGTATACGTAATATTTCTTCGACCGCAAGACTTACGATAAACGTATACACGGTTGCTTTAGATAAGATATCATTGAATTATCATGATACATTATGCGACAAAATGTGTTAAAGATAATTTTTTGATTTCGTTTAGAGCACTTAAATGTAATTATTAAGAGACAGGTGCATACGTGCACTTCCTTAGATAAATGTATATGGGCGAAATTAATTTCGATTCTAGTTCTGAAACGGCATTGGTGCTGATTCTGTTGTAACAGAATCAGCACCAATGCAACACACCAAAAAATTTAGTTCCTTCCTATCTTTTTCTAATGTCAAACGCCAAAACGAAATAGCTACAATTTTGGTTTTTTAAAGAATCAAAATTTACGGACTAAAGATACGCAAAAACGCAACATTTTTTGATCCCTTTATCAGAAATGTAGGTCGGTACTCGCTATAAATGTTTGCTGTCTCGTTTTCGCGTCTGACATAAGAAAAAGATAGGAAAGGACTAAATTTAGTTAAGCTCTGTTACAACAGTATCAGTATCAATACATGTATCAGTTTGAAAATTGCCACTGAGTTCATTCTAAAAAATCGTTCGCTATTGAAATTTTTCACGACATCTATGAGGATTTTGGCTTAGATTAATCATTAATTTGCATTGTTGATCCTGCAGAGAAAGAAAATAATCTCAATAGATACAATGAAATCAAAAATAAATATTCAATAATCTCTGTCCAATAATGCTATAAGTACCTAGCAGGATATATACTTATAAGTACTTAGCAGGATATATATACTTGTAATGGCTAATGGTTACTTATCTGGTTCTCAGGACATTCACAAAAAGAAATTAAGTGAAGCTATTTACTATATGTTGCACATCATGCAACATCTTTTTTAATCTCTTTGGTAAATTTACTATTTGTTTCTAAATTTCCAGTGATATTGTTAATTTTATATTTTGTTTTTTGTGTCAGTTACACTGTTTCTATCATTCAGTACAGACCATTCATTGTTCCTCACCGGTCCGTAACATCGGCACCGCTAGCTTGCATCCACAATTTTACATGTATATGATATACCTTAGGTAAGCGGTAAACATTGCTTAACCCAGAAGTCTACTCTGCTTCCTGTCTATCTCAATGAGCTTCTTCGCTAAATTTAACCATATTTAAGTATACTCAAAATTATCAGTGAATTGGTGGTTTAGTGGTGTCAAATGACTTTGACAAATAGCTCGTGAGTTCGATCCCCTGTACCGTACCACAGCTTTTTCTAATTCATGTACGGTCTACAATGTAAACACCAAAGCACTCGACGGAGAAGGAAAACTTCGCGGGGAAACCTTCATGCGCGCATGAATTTGTGAAGTCTACCAATCTGTACTAGGCCAGCATGGTTAGACTACGGCCCAATCCCCCTCCTTATAAGGGGAGGTTCGTGCCCCTGTAGTGGGGCAAATATAGACTGAAGATGAAATGATGCGTGATACTCGTAAAGAATACCATCACATCGATAATATCATATGCAAATCAAAAATCATAGATAACTGAAACGCTTAGATAACAGTACAAACTTATCTTACAAAATAACGCGTGCAAAATAAATAAATATTGATCGTGATCGGCGTTTTGGCACTTAACATGTGATCGTGTTATCTGTTACGCTTCACGGGGCACCGTGATCCACTTCCTAGTCGGCATAACACGTACATCGGATCCCTCGGAGAAGTTTGTTAATCGAGCGTTAAGATTAGACTTCGGAAATACTAGTTAGCGGTAACACAGCTGGTTATGTTGAGCCGAGGTGATCTGAATATCTAGGACATGAAATTGGTGCAAGGGAACCGTTCAAGTCCAATTAAAATTTCGCAATTTGCAGTTACTTAATAATAATTATTATTATTAATTGATAGAGTACTGTTTCTTCTCGGGTTCAGTCCCCAGCTGTTACCCAAACATAGCTCCATCGTTCTTCGGAAGGTGTGTGAATCAGTTGCTGATTAGTGTCTCAACAATACTGATCGTTAGCAAGAATTGTACGGGTTTACGAGGATAACGTCAGATGGCAATCGATCATGTTAACACGCCCTACGGCCGCAATTCCTACAGAAAATAAAATAAAATGGTCCTGATAAAATGATCGAGATGCTGCTAGATCGAGAAAGATAGAAGAACACTGTTTCTTGCATACCAATTTAAAAAGCTTATAATAATGAAAAAAGTGTACATTGGATGGTCTTATCCCAAATTGTGGTCTCTTCGAAACAATCTTTGGATGGACAGAATTCTACGATTAAGTGACGATGGAAGTCAATGACGTGCCAAGTGCTATTAAAATTTACAATAAATTCTATTTTAATTTAAATATGCACAATAATACATACTAATGCTTTATAAATAAGAGATAGATAAAGCATACATATACATAATATGATAATTATTTAAACCTCTGGATTTAAGTAACGTGCAAATTACTGTTAGAATTTGCAATATATTGTATTTTAATTTAATTATGTATTCAATTTATATATAATAATATTTTATAAACGAGAGGTAAATAAAGCATACATATACATATGATAATTATTTGAATAACCTTTGGTTGGACAGGATTCTACGAATGACGATGGAAGTCAGTGACGTGCAAATATTATAAGAATTTAAAATAAATTATATATATATATATATATATATATATATATATATATATATATATATATATACGTGGTAATTCTTTATATCTATATATTATGCCAACCCGCATTAGGCTAGCGCGGTGGACTACAGCCTAACCCCTCCCATTCTGGTAGGAGACTCGTGCCTTGCAGTGGGACAAATGATGGGTAACTGATGACGATGAGTGTAATAAATTAAAAACAAAACAATAGAACTTGTGTCTACCTAATAAATTAAAAACAAAACAATTGAACTTGTGTCTACCTAATAAATTAAAAGCAAAAGATCAGAACTTGTGTCTACCTAATAAATTAAAAATAAAACAATAGAACTTGTGTCTACCTAATAAATTAAAAACAAAACAATTGAACTTGTGTCTACCTAATAAATTAAAAGCAAAAGATCAGAACTTGTGTCTACCTAATAAATTAAACACAAAACAATAGAAGTTGTGTCTACCTAATAAATTAAAAATAAAACAATAGAACTTGTGTCTACCTAATAAATTAAAAACAAAACAATAGAACTTGTGTCTACCTAATAAAATTCTTAACAGAAACTTTGAGATAACGCACAGTCTACACCGATGTTTTTATTACATTAAGTGACAGAACTTGAATCTAAACGTGTTGCTGTTGTTATATAGACATAACTTCCATTTATGTATTCGATTGAGTGATTTATATAATGGCTGCATGCGATCTAGACGTTTATTAAATAGATATTACACACGTAGTAAAGCGTTGATAGTCTAGGTATGACTATGCACGCCAAGTCTTGGGTCTCGAGATCAAATTCAAGGCACACAGCTCTGATTTTTCGAAATCATGTGGGTACGAGTATAAATTAATTTAATAAATAATTATCACTCGTTTCAAGCGGTAAAGGAAAACATTGTGATGACACCTACATACATACATACCTGAGAGATGTTTCTCGACAGCGTGAGAAGCTGTGAAGTCTGCTAAACTGCATTAGACAATTTATTCTAAGAAGCCCACGCCCTGCCGTGGGTCATTAGACGGGTTGATGATGATGACACACGTAGCTGTCGCTTTAATATTTACTCATAATATATTTGATCTCGCAAAGTATATAGTGCTTTATAGCGTTGAAAACACAAGCGGCGAAACTCGCTATGTTTCCACTTTCTTCAGACACATCGTTAGTATAATATTCAAGGGCAGAAGCGATACACACCTACAAGGGCGTAGTCGGGCTCCCCATGGTTATACCGCACTAGAAGTTTCAACTTAAAACCTATCCAGGTAGATGTTAGTTCGGCTTGAACCGTTTCTTAAGACTCTCGGCCCGCAGATTGAATAAACTGCTTGACACAGATTCGCGTTTTGGGTCAGACGGGTGCGAGAGCCCGGTAAATAAAATGCTATACCTATGCCTGTTACAGCATCTTGCAATCAGTCATGGAGCACTCCGGACGGTAATACGATTAGTGAATGATTTTAATTACATCAAATCAAACTGAGTTATGGAAACGAATACTTATAATATTTATTACATATAATAAAAAATAGATGAAAAATAGGTTTATCTTATTGTATAATTCTGATTAAGTCACTGAATAAGCGAGGATCGCTGGGTCTCGCTGGATGCAGGTGGCTATGGACCGGTCGCGCTGGAATTCGATTGGAGAGGCCTATGTTTAGCAGTGGACAGCTATGGTCTGTAATGATGATGATGATGAATTCTGATTGTGTGTAAAAAATACATCAGAAAAATACATTAAATTATGAATTACATCGAATAGAGACAAATTAAGTAGGAATGTTACAAAGGAATTGAAAATAAACTATCTTTATGGTCTCGTAATATATGAGAGTTATATTTTAATATATGTATATAACACGTATTTGAATAGTAATTATGAAATTATAATAAATTTCAAACTAAACTAGAGACAGCTTCGGAACTTTTTAGTCCATCTTTTTTTAATTTTTCTTTCTATAAGAAAGTCAAAGGGGATCCGCCCATATAGCCTTGCCTGAGGTAGTTAGCTACATAATTTTCACAAGTTAATAAAACCCTGGTGTATCTCATTTTATTGCTTTGTGGGAGTTTTGTCATCAATCCGATGATTACCATGTTGACTAGGCAAAACATCCCCAGGCTTACTGCATTTGAAAAAAATACGGTCAATAATGTTAGTTACAGTTTTATTCCAATGTTTCAATATTTTATGATTTTTGACGATTGATATATAAAACAACACCAAATTTACATATCAAACATCACAGTAAACAAATATATAAAACTACTAACTTTTGCCCGCGGCTCTGCCTGCGTGAATGTCGATTTTCCGATACAATCTCGACACAATCATAGATTTTATAAAAAGCCTTAGAACCACTTTTACTTGACCTCTCGTACCTTAACGGCGACTAATAAAACAGGGATCTTCAATTTTACTGGACCGATTTTGATAAAACATGCCGCAGTATTTAAGTCGGAATAGTATATTTAAGACTGTAACAGTTTAACCAAAATCTACCCGCTGGTTTTTATCTGAAGCTCGAACAAACAAACAAACATCGACGGGTTTGGTTTTAGAAGCTCTTAACTACTCGATCTGAGTAGTCTGCTTCTAAATATTTATGATTTATGAAAATTTGACATTTAACAATTTTATAATAATATAGAAGATAAAACTTCAAGTGATTTACCACTCGGGTTGCTGTCAAAACTACCTGCTTCACTCGAGTTGCCGCTAAACTTCTTTTTTTAGTCCAGTCTTCTAGGCAAAGAAAAATTTTCATATATTTCACCAACTTACGTTTTCTGCTTTTTTAATACATTATACACTATATATACTGTATTTAAAAACATATAAATACTTAATATCGAATAAATTAAAAACTAAAAATTTTAAAATGAACTAAGTCGCACAGCAGACTTGTGGCTAAGAGTTGGTAGCGCCGCATACACCGGTTGTACTGATAATATCTCCACTGGCGCCATCTTGCTCAATACATTACCATCTGAAGAGAATCCACAAACATGATTTGACATTGTGATGTTGAATAACAAAGGAATGACCTGGCATCGCCTTATCAGTGACTGACAGCACAAACTTGTATATTCAGTTCTGAAACAACAATATACATTTATTATTTTGTTATTAGTAATTTAGTGCGTTTTAAAACCTAAATTTATAGTTTAAAATGCACTAACACATATATCAACACCAAAGATTTAGTGTTCAGACACGTTTAGTTACTAAAATACTCGCTACTCAACTAAAATACTAGCATAGTCCGAACTAGGCTTTAGTCTTAGCCTGTCCGGCAAATAGACTTAAGTACACGGGTAAGCGACTCCGGCCTCCCGAGCTCTTTATTACTGTCTCTACCTACTCCTTCCGAAATAGTAGTATCCTATATTATCCACTAGTCCTTTTTCCAAATTCCATACACCATGCTCAAATTCCATATACCCTAACTTACCTTTCCTCTCGTCGTGGGAGCTAAATGAGAAGCATTAACACTTTTAAGCCTTATGAAATGGCGGCGTCGCGGTTCTTCAACCGACACGTCTAGTTTCCCGCGGAGGCGAAACGTAGGCTACTGATAGCCACTATCGTACATCAAACGATTTTAACATGTGGAAAGAAGTGGTATCTATCTACCCAACTCTTCGTTATATAGTGGTCAGTATTTCCGCCTGTCACGCGAGAGACCGAGGTTCGATTCCTCGTTGGTGAGTCAGGAAAAAAGGCATCACTGTATGTATGTAAGCTAACAGAAAGCATGTAATAAATTTAATTTCTTCCCTAATCAATGGTAATTCAAAATTTCGTCACAAGTTATTTAAATAAATCTCGTTAGGATAGGTAAAATTCAAACCACCTGTTTTTAAATACTGAAAATCTGTTTTGTAGTGGATGCGATGTAATTGCGAGTAATAATTACATACATATAAAAGATCAGGGTTACCCAAAGAGATCAATGGAGAAAGCTATATTCAGTTTCTCTGCGACAAAACCCCAAACTAGGGAGATCCGCTGAACCAGTCATCAACGAAGAATATAATAGAATAGAATCCTCTCATATGGAACACCAGTTTAACACATTGTATCATAGTTAGGTATTGTATGTATTATAATTACGTAAATTATACATAGGGCGGTCTTATCGCGAACTTCGATTTTATCCATACAATCTTTGTATGGACGGCACTCGAAGGGTTGTAAAGCTGAAGTGGCGGCGGGGTAGCTCGCAGAACTGACGGACGTGACGTGGGTTGACCACCGACTGGATGGGCCGATGACCTATTTAAGGTAGCAAATGACGTGTGGATGCAGACGTCTCACAGTCGCCCTGTGTGGCAATCATTAGATAAAGCCTACGTCTACCAATGGATATGTCTCAGCTGATATAATGAAACTGCTATAAAATTTCGTAAAATGTTTTTTTAAACATTTTCAAAACTTCATAGTATTGATGAATACAACACTTGGAGTTGTGCTTTTTATATGTGCAAAGTTATGATTATAGTGTACTAGGTTTTGCCCGCGACTCCGCCCGAGTGAATATCGGCTTTCTGCTACATGGGAATTCCCGACACAATCATAGATTTATATAAAAAGCCTTAGAACCACTTTTACTTGACCTCTCGTACCTTAGCGGCGGCTACTAAAACAGGGATCAAGCTGTATCTTTAATTCTATTGGACCGATTTTAATGAGACATGCCCTATTATTTAAGTCGGAATAGTACCTTTAAAACTGTAACAGTTTAACCAAAATCTATCCGCTAGTTTTTGCGTGAAGCCCGAACAAACAAACAAACATCGATGGATTCGGTTTCAGAAGCCCTTAATTAGTCAATCTGAGTAGTTTGTTTTTCAATATCTTTGATTTTAGAAAATTTGACATTTAACAATTTTATAACCGTATAGATAGATTTGTTTTAAATTCAATAAATTGCTTATTTGTTTGCCTACTAAATTGTGAATAAAATTTTGTAAATGTGAAAGTAGAATAAAAAAGGATTGTGACTGCAGATTGATTGAAGTTAACGATGGCTCGGCGTATTGATAAATCTGACAGGAACTCAATGAATATATTGTTTTCAGTGAACGATATTTTTGTTGTGTATAATATGAATTCAAAATATTAAAAGTAGACGTTAAAAATTCCTTAGTGAATTCTCAATGTGATTTGTATAGTTGTCTAGATTCACTTGCATTTATTCAGTTAATACATCTTACGTCGTAAGGTCAGCATATGTTTCAAAGACGTTGAACCCCGAGATGCGGCTCTGATATCACATTAAATTAAGCTATGGTTGAATTAACAATGTTTATAACTCCGCTGTTCAGGATCACCTTAAAACTGTCAGAGACAATCAATCAAATCGGCGATGTTGTTAATAAATTACTAACTGGTGCTGATTCTGTTGTTACAACAGAACTACAAGTGTTGTAACAAAAAGAGTTAGCTACAATTTTGGAGCTGTCAGTTTTGTTTATACACGTCAAAATTAAAAGATTTAGACACGATCTCGTAACATACAGACTAAAGATACGCAAAAACGCAACATTTTTTAGAACAGTTTAACAGAAATATAGGTTGGTACTCGCTATAAATGTTTGTTATCTATCTATCTGTCGTTTTGGCGTTTGACTTTAGAAAAAGACAGGGAGGGACTAAATTTAGTTAAATTCTGTTACAACAGAATCAGCACCACTGACTACGTATCTATCTAAATACATATGGCAACGTTAAGCTGTTTATGAAATAATTTCTGTACGAAACTGAATTTTAGTTCAGAAATTTTGGGTAATTTATGTGTATTCCTTGTCAATTTAATCAAGAAATAGTAGAAACCTATTGTATTAAAAGTTATCATTTAGATTTGTATTATGTCATGTGTTATAATTTTGTAACAAAAAATCCATAGTAATGGAGCATTTGCTCTAAATTAAATAGAACAATATTTTCAATTGTCATTTATATTAAGGGAATTTGAAAATAGTCCTTTTTTTTCTGATGTTATTTCTTAGTTCTCATGCCATGACACGACTTTCGGTGAAAAAATTATATTCAAATATTATCTTTACTATATTTCTATTACATTGATATTTTTACTATATTTTGCAATTTATATCTATTTAATTATACCAGTGAATACTGCACCTTCAGATGAGAAATCTGGATGTTCGATCCTCCGTCAAGCACATTTACAAACTTATGACTGACGTGTACGGCTGGTGTCTTAGGACGTTGGTCATGATATAAATTGTGGGAATTCACGGGGATGACATTGGAGCGTCATCCAAATACACAGACCTTGCCATTATAGTAGACCCTGTCTTGGGTCTGAAAAATACTGTATTAAACAAAAAAATCATAACTGTTCATCTACAAAAAATTCAATAAGTCATTTTCATCATCAGCTCGTGGAAATCCATTGTTGGACATGGGCCTCTTCCCTAAATAGTAATCAGGATTTGCCATAACCTTCACGCTTGGCAGGCATCTTGGAATTTGCAGTAAATTTTAATTGAATAACAGGATAACGTTGCTGCCCATTACCCTGAACATCCCTTGGCAGGTTCTCACAGCATCCACGGAAAAAAATGGATTGATCATATTATAATGACGACGCCACACAGCATACGTATTCTTCAACTATTTTCCAAAAATCTTTTATTACTGTGTCATAAACTAAAAATTCTTAATCTAAGACCGATTCATACAACTTATATTTATTCTTAATATACAACTGTAGGTACAATTCAAGCTCTAAGTCATTCTCTACATGTCAACTTTTTGATGTAAAAGAGCCAGCTAATGTTCCTGTTCTACAGTTAAAATTGTTATCATTTAAATGGCTGGAAAACAATGATTTAAAAACACAATTCGCGACATGCATCGTGCAGTCGTGTCGCGCGTATCGGCTGCATATTTCATGTGCAGGCACACGTCTTCCGTGCGATGGCCACTACTGGCGTAAGATTAAAATGAAACATGGCTGACAATTCGACGTATAAATTAAATGTAAAACAATGGTTAAAATGTTGTTTCGCTAGCTTAACACACTCACTGGCGGCCACCTGAGAATGTTTTCATAATTATTTCCTCGCCGTAGAAATGGAATTTTTCGGAAGGCCATTTACTCATAATAAGTTTTCCGCGCAAACGCGTGACTAGCTTCTGAGACAATCCCAAACCACACGCAGGCACGTGGTTGACTACTTAACCTTGGCGCCACATCACGCTACGGTGCGTGATCGACGGTGAAAGTGTTAATAATCTTGTTCCATCTATAATCTCTCTTAGCCGATGTCGTGCCCTCAGTACATGCGTTCAGGCGTTTTACAAACGTTAAAAAATATGATAGCAATAATACATAATGTAAAAAAAACTTGAATTTGAGACCATGAGACCAAAAACAGTGACATGAAAATAATAGCTGCCATCAATTGGATAATTAACTGTTCGTGATAACGCTGAAATGGACAAGATCAGCCCAAAGATTAAAAAAAATATATTCACGCCTTCAGCATAAACATAACTGTAGCATCAAAATATATTTTTTTTTAAATATCAGTTCTCCTGAATACGTTTTAAGATTTTTTCTAAAACAAAGGTTTATACTTAAAGAATTAAATCATTCAATAAGCAACTTTGCCTTAATCGTTATTATTTAAAACCATGCGTGTTGTTATGACATTGTAAATTGTTTATGGCTTTCCAAATCGACTAAGCTATTTTCTTCAACCAGTTCGTATGTTGAAAATAACCTTGTCCCCAACATTGAAAAAACTCGACATAAAGTCTGACGTTACTAATTTATAGTGACTACAAAGTCTTTCGAAGTCACCGGTAAATGAAATAGAATGTAATCCGCAACACCCACACATGTTTGTACAAATAAACACATATCTGCGTCTGTGGTTTTCTTTATCAATATTTACGACAAGTGCCGCTGTGTTAGTTAGGTGACGTCATGTAATTGTCATAGCTGTCACGGGCCACGGCGAACGAGCCGACACTCGGCCAGCGTTCTTGATTCTGTTCAGAGTGATTTTTTTTATATGTCACATATATGTATATAAAAATCACTATAATAATCTCATAAAATTTGCATTCATGCCTTGATTCATCGCGCATTCATAATGCCTAGTTCACAAATATGTTCTTCAAAATAAACAATTAATATTCCGGTTAAAACCTGTTCGTTTAACATTAAACATCATCCTCGTGACAAACAAGGACAATAAATTTATTATATTACGGATACCGCTCAATGTTCCATCGCTGTTTGTTGCTCTGAGAACCATCTAGTGTACCGTTGAGGACTTCATTCTATTTCGTATACATCGCGCGACAGTCACGTGTTTTCAATTTACATTTTCTTTGCAAAGTCACAATGTACGCTTCAGTTATTAAAACAATCGCTTTTTATTGCTGTTGTTAAGTACAAATTGGTCTCCTAACCTATTTAATCGTGAGTAACCTTTGTTACTGAGAATCGTAATTTTAATACGCATTAAATTGTTTTTGGTATCAAAATTTATTTAACACTAGCCACGTGAGCGATGGGATTAAAATTTTAACTGTCGAACCAGCCAGATTTTAATCCCTTAAGGGATAAATTCTCAAAACCATTTCTTGGTGCTTACGTTATATTAAGAACTCCTTTGAAAAATTTTGCTGTGTGTTCTCTGTAAGTCATTGTTAAATCTTTTATCAAGTAAATTGCTCAGAATGAATTAAAACATATAGAAACAGAATAAAATGTATTTATTTAAACGTATAGTAAATTTCTTCGTATTTTCAAGAACTCCAGCTTAATAGCTAGAGTTCTTGAAAAAAAAAAGTTCATTCACAACGCTTTCTTAATAGAAAGCGTTGTGACATGGGAGACAGTTACTTCCGAATTCGCAAGTTGCAATTTATATCATAATATTCATTCTAGGGCGAAAACTGTTTGTTCGTGAGCTGCGAGAAATGTATTTTCTTTAATATAATACACTCACTCCACATTTTATCTTTTTTGCTATTGTAACATTGTTAAATGTCAAATTTTGTAAAAACCTGCTCATATCGACTAATTAAGCGCTTCTGAAATTAAATCCGTCGACATTTGTTTGAATTTCACGAAAAAACCAGGGTGTTGATTTTGGTTAAACTGTTACAGTCTTAAAGGCACTATACCGACTGCGGCATGTTTCATCAAAACCAGTCCAGTAGTTTGAAGATACAATTTGATCCCTGTTGTAGTAGCCGCCGTTAAGGTACGAGAGCTCAAGTAAAAGTGGTTCCAAAGCTTTTTATATAAATCTATGATTGTTTTGGGATTTCCGATGCAGCAGAAAACCGATATACACGTAAGCGGAGCCGCGGGTAAAAGCTAGTGTTAAAATAAATAAGTATAATTGATAATTTCATAATAATACTGACTGACACACAACGTACAGCCCAAATAGTGGAAATATGAAAGTTTGTACAGAAGTTCCTTATATAAAGTAGATGAGCATTTAGAAAGAATTTTTAAAATATCTAGGACCCAAAAACTAACGCTTAAGAAAGCTCCGATATTTTTCGAGTTGATATCTATGGAAAACACCGTCAAATATACAACTAATAAGTTAGATAATATAAAAATAAATAATAATTGATTGTCAATTAATAATTCGACATTGACATGAAAACTACAAGGTTACCAGTGTTTTGACAGGTGATAAAACGACAATATATAAAAACACGTATATTATTGTTGATACGATGCAATGAGCAGAATCAAATTTTATACAGTTTTGAAAAAGAACTTTACTTTTTTTCGCTGACCTTGACATAGGTCAAATAATTAACTGACAGTTGATACACACAACGAAATAAACCGCATTTAATTAGGTAATGCCAGATAAAAGTGATACTGAGGCTTATCTATATTCTATATACTGTTAGAAAATTGTTAAATGTCAATTTTCAAAAATCTAAAATATGTAAAAATAAACTACTCAGATCGCTTAGGCGATCTGAGTAGTTTATTTTTACATATTTTAGATTATTGGTTTCAGAAGCCCTTATTTAGATAAGGGCTTCTGAAACCAAATCCGTTAACGTTTGTTTGTTTGTTTGTTCGGGCTCCACGCAAAAACTAGGGAGTAAATTTTGGTTAAACTATTACAGTCTTAAAGGTCTACTATTCCGACTTAAACACTGCGGCATGTTTGATCAAAATCTGTCCAGTAGAATTGAAGATATAGCTTGATCCCTGTTTCAGTAGCCGCCGGTAAGGGACGAGAGGTCAAGTAAAAGTGGTTTGTAATGCTTTGATTGTGTCGGGATTTCCCATGTAGCGGAAAATCGACATCCGCGCGGGCGGAGCTGCGGACAAAAGCTAGTGTAGAATATTAATTTGGATTTTTTCTCACGCACTGGTAACAAAATAATAAGTACCTACGCATAAAATATAAATAATAAGTACCTACGCATAAAATATAAATAATAAGTACCTACGCATAAAATATAAATAATAAGTACCTGCGCATAAAATATAAATAATAAGTACCTACGCATAAAATATAAGTAATAAGTACCTACGCATAAAATATAAATTTCAAAGAATTTCTAGAGAAAACCTCTACTGGAAAACAATAGTTCAATCAGAAACCATTGCTTTAAGACATATTTAAAAAAAGTTATCGGCCGAATTTTTATTAAGTTACATTCTAAGTCAATTTAACTGAAAACTAGTACACTGGTAGACTATTACAATCCAAAACTTGGCAGTATGACTTTANTTCTAGAGAAAACCTCTACTGGAAAACAATAGTTCAATCAGAAACCATTGCTTTAAGACATATTTAAAAAAGTTATCGGCCGAATTTTTATTAAGTTACATTCTAAGTCAATTTAACTGAAAACTAGTACACTGGTAGACTATTACAATCCAAAACTTGGCAGTATGACTTTGCACCTGCGCCTGTTCATAAAACCAAAATAATCTACTATTACTAGTTCCCAAACTATTTTCTTTTGATATTGGCAGAATTGTACCAAATTAGTCAAACGCCATAAACTAAGAAAGAATAAACTATTTTCTTTTCAGTGAATATTCATTTTAAACGAATCAGCCAGCGGCAGGTTTTGTCGTGTAAAAATATAATTTAAGTAAGTAAAATAGGATAAAGGTCGCACCGCACATACATCATTAACACATTAATTCCAGGGCCTTTGGTGAATTGAAGGCCATTAGTATTAATAAATTAAAATTTAATTAAAAAAATGAATTTCATTACGAATAAACGAAACATCACATTGTAGATATAAAGATTTGGTATTTAGAATCTACTAAGATAGCCAATGATGATTTAATCAATACTTACGTCAGAAAATTAGTACTTATCACAGAAAAAAGACAACAGAATGCATTAGAGTCAGAGTAGGTTTCATAACTTTGTAGCAATAAGGAATAGTGAATAGGCTAAAAGAGAATTTTCTATTTCCTCAGACATCATAAATCTGAAACTGACTCGAAAATCGTCATTTAAAGCAGTGGTTAACCTATTTGGCCGGCTGTAATAATAATAGATACATACATACACTCACGCCGATATCCCATAAGGATAGGCAGAGACCATAGTACATACATACATACAGTCTCGCCTCATTCCCATTGGGGTAGACCAGGTAGGCAGAGACCACTTCCTTCCACCTACTACGATCGTTTGATGTAACAAAGATGCTATCCGCAGCCCACATTTCGCCTCCGCTGGCAATGAGACGTGTCGGGTAGCGAACCACGACGCCGCCATTTTATAAGGTTTAAAAGTATTAAAGTTCCTCATTGCATTTCCACGGCGTAATGGACACGAAAGGAAATAGGATGATGTAATAATAGTATAATAATATTATACTACATACATTATTCTCAAGATTAGTAATTTGTAAAATAATCTTATTAATATGTAGTATCATCTACGTAATGCTACGGCCACACTACCGTGATATGGCAACAGTTATGGCCATAATTAAGACACCTAGGTGTAACCACTTTTTATGGCCATAATTTTACAATGTCAATCAATATGGCATATGGCGATAAACAATAGCTCAGGTGGCGGACTTTTTCGCATATCAAAGAAGATTACAGCGGTAATTAAGGCTTGTTCAATGTGCAACATGAGTTTATTGAAAACGCACATATGAATAGGCGCTCGAGTTTTTGGAATTATTCCAATCTGAACCATGTCTATAGGATCCCCTCGACAAAAGAATCATAGAAATCGTGTTGCCGTGTCGAATCAAGAAATGTTTATTATTACTATGATAATACGAGCTATGGTACTCCATTGATGATTTATACCACAGCTTGAACCTCCATCTTGAAAATGATATATTTTGCCAAATTCATTGTCATATCTACGTAAACTCTAGTGTAATGGGGCCACTTCGCGCGGAAATTTACGCAGTAATTTTATGCCATAATTATGGCGGTTACATGCAGTGACGGTAAAGGTAGTGTGGCCGTAACATTAGTGATTATGCTCAGAGCACTAAAAAGACGAATCTCTGTGTGGTGTCACGTAGACCATTACAATCTCTTCGGACAAACCACTTCTTTAAGATTCATCATCATCATCATTTCAGCCCATAGCTGTCCACTGCTGAACATAGACCTCTCCAATCGAATTCCAGCGCGACCGGTCCATAGCCACCTGCATCCAGCGAGACCAACGATCCTCACCATCTTTAAGATTAACGAGGAATTTCCCTGAAACTGAATTACCGATATAACTCAAAATATTACAAAGCTGACATAGCAGTAAACGGTGCGTACCTAGGTCATAGAACCGGTTCTGCGGGGGAGTAGGATTCCCCCCCGAGAAGCGCTCGAATGAGCGAGACACCGAGAGGCATCGGTAGGTCATCCACAGTGGATCCCGGAACCCCTCAATATGTCGATGAAGGTCGCCGCAGAGTGTTTAGTCAGTAGGAGTCTGACACGCCCCGCAAGCCGCCCTCACGACTTGTGGAAGTCCTATGTAGGATTCACTCTGCGTTAAAAAAAAAAAAGGTCATAGAACCGGTGGATGTTGCGATCCTAAAGTGTTGGAATGCCGACTTAGAACCGGAAAGCGGCGTGCAGATCGACACTCGACTAGATAGACCGATAGCCCCACTAAGATCGCGGTCATTCGATGGATGCAAGTGGCTTACAACTGCTCGGTGTGACGGTATTCAGAGGAGGCCTCTGTCCTCCAATTAACGTATCTGTGAAATTAATATTAAATGCCATGTTTAAGATATAGGTTATTTGAACTACCTAATCTGCAGTCATTGGATTATAGACTAGGTTAAAGGAATCGCTGCGGTGGCAGTAATGCATATCTTCTGTCTTGCATTATTAATTTCGGCTCTTACTGGTTGGTACGGCTGTGACAATTCATCATCAGGCCCTGGAAGTCCACAGCTGGACATGGGCCTCCTTTAAGAAGGAGGGATGTGCCATAATCTCCATGCGTGGCAGACGTCTTGGAGTTCGCAGTAGATTTTGATTAAATTACAGGGTAACGCTGCTGCTCGCTATCCTGATACATACCTGAGTTGGTTCTAACAGCGCCCATGAGAGGAGATGGAGTGACCACACAGCCTTGATAATTATGTGCCCGTACATATGGGTTTGTGTTAGGCAACTGTTATTAATATCCCCATAACTATAATGGTACGAAAATCCTAGATTCCATCATTCTCNNNGGGGGGGGGGGGGGGGGGGGGGGGGGAGAACACCCGCTTGCTCGTTCAGTAGCAGGCCCGTAGAAGTGGCGCACTAATTGCCGTGTATGTGCCTGTGCAGGCCCACAACTAGGAGTCGGGAATCAAGGCTTCCTGAGAGAAGGTGAGGTTCGTTAGTGAACGGACCAAGCCTGCCCGCACCGTAGACGTATGCTCGCGCAACCCCTGTGGCCGGACACAAGATCCAGAGAGGGACCTGTGGTTTAAGTGGGAGTAAGCCCCACATAACCGCTGTGTTATGCACAGCGGTAAGCGTTCAGGCATTTCCTTCACATAAAAAATAATAATGAAAAGTGCGGCACTTGAGTGTTAGCTTGAGTCTAAAGTGGAAGGGAATCCCTTACATACCCGATTTAGGATTTATTTAAATACAAGTTATAAGTGTTTATAAATTTAGTCTGGTGATACCTAGCTGATTTTAACATTGTTATTACCTACATAAGTAAAAAAATCACCTTGAAGTCTTATTTTCCACTAATTTCAAGGACAACATTGATTTGGCTTTTTAGTCTCTTTGTAATTGGGAAGTGACACGACCGTTGGATGCGAGACCTTGTCAACCTCCCTTGTCCCCGCACCCGCCTCCGGGGCACGCTGACGTCACCCCCGCCATCTTGCTACGGTGACGCGTTGCCAGGCAACGGATACGCGCGACGCACATAGGTTGTATCGCAAATTATTATCATGTAAATGGCAATTTTTTATGGCATCTCTATAAAACTTGTTAGCATTTTTCATATTTTGTATTCGAGTGTTTTACGAATTATTTAGTATTTCACAGTAGGATTTAGTATAGGTGTTTACTGTTCGTAAGGATAAATATCTATTGGTCAAATATCTGGATCTCGAAAACACTTGCGTACTTTATAAGGACTGTGATAATTGGCTTCAAATGGTAGCGGACATAATTATGTCCGCTACTTTTTTTTGTAAGGAAGCAACGGAAAAAATATATTTTGAATTTTTATGCGAGATAAAATCGGAAACAAAATCGAAGTATTCTTTTTTTTCTTATATTATATATTCCTGAAATTTTTATGTACATTTCACCATTACATAACTCTATTTTTACAATCCTGGAATATACCGGGTGTCTGGAAGAAATTACAGTCCACAATAAATCCGCTCAATCAACATTTTACACAATAATGAGTAATGGTATGAGTACATATATGATTCAAAATATGTAAAATTGAAGTGCACTTGTACTCTGTCTATGCCTATTAAACACTCCCTCAGCTACTTCATTCACTGCGCTAA